>JAVHZZ010000008.1:85784732-85787232 GCA_036250195.1 Mixophyes australis
ATCATCTCTATTCAGACCTACAGGATGTCAGCAATGAGGAAACCATTGAAAACATCTTTCACGAACCTTGGCAATTCATCACATTGGATATAACTGGGGAGGAAACTTTAGAAACCTCAGAAAATCTACTTGGATTAAAATCACCACTGAACCCATCCCATCGTGAGACTGTTTCCTTAAATCTCACTGCACATGTAGAAGAATGCGGGGATATTGGTAATATTGATCATCTCAATACTCCCCCTACGGTCTCTTTTTTAGATGCATTCCAGACCCCACTGACACCATGGCAAACACAAATCAATGTGAAAAGAAAGAGATTATTACATGTAGACGAGGAACCCGAGGGGGTAAGAAAGTTCAAAAACACAAATGTGCAAAGGATACTAACAAAACCGTTATACCAGTGAATTTAGATCTGCAAGGTATACACAACCTTAGCAGCAAAGCACTTACACCAGCTCATATATCCCTTCTTAAGAAAGGATTAAAATTTGCACCCAATCATCAGATGAACAAATTTCAGACCTATATCGATATCCAAAAATTTGTTAGGAAACTTACGATGAAAAAATACTTTTTGAAAAATTCAAACACTATAGCCTCAACTAATACCAATGAATCTACTAGCTATATACATACAGGTTTCCGACCGAGCTCGAAATTCTATCCAACATATATGAAGGGAAACTACATCAATGCATTTCATAAAGTGATAGAGGATGAAATCATGTCCCTCAATACGGAGAAAAAGAAGAAGATGAATCTATCCCATAAGGAAAGAGAAGCATTAAAAGATTTATCACAAGATACTACAATTGTGATAAAGCCAGCCGAAAAGGGAGGGGGTCTGGTTCTATTAGACAAAGAGCAATATGTAGTTGAATCCTTAAACCTTCTACAAGATCCCAACACTTATATAGTGTTGAAAAAAGATCCAACTATGGAGTACCAGAAAGAACTTTTTTCATTATTAAAAGAAGGTTTTGAACAAGGAATTCTAACCGATAAAGAACACAAGTTTCTGAAAGTAGAACATCCAATTTTGCCAGTATTTTACCATCTTCCGAAAGTGCATAAAGATCCACATAAACCCCCAGGCCGCCCCATAATATCGGGGATCAACTCCCTTACATCTCCGCTTTCCGAATACATCGACCATTTTTTGCAAACTACGGTACAACAACAACAGTCCTATTTGAGGGACACTACACATATATTGAACCTTCTCAGTGAGGTCCAGTGGGAAGACCACTTTATCCTAGTCACAAGTGATGTGCGTGCATTATATACTTGCATTAACCACAAAGATGGCATTGAGAGTACACGATTCTTCTTGGAAAAAGATTCCAACATCCCGCCTGCTCAAATAGAATTTATCATCAAAGGAATACATTTTATATTAACCCATAATAATTTTTGGTTTCAGGATCTTCATTATTTACAGGAAAGAGGAACAGCTATGGGGACCAAGTTTGCGCCAAGCTACGCAAATCTCTTCATGAGCAAATGGGAGGAGGAGAACATCTGGTCAGACTGTGGCTTGGTGTCAAACTTGGTCCTCTGGAAACGGTTTATAGATGATATAATCTTTATTTGGAGGGGAGGAGAAGATTCATTAAAACAATTCATTGATGGTATGAACACCCCACAGAAGAATCTTGAATTTATCACTACTTTCAGCCAAAAGATAGTAACATTTTTGGATCTGGATATTTTTATTGAGGGGGGAAAGATAGAAACCAAAACACATTTTAAGGAAGTAGATTGTAACAGCTTTATACCCACAAATAGTCATCACTATTTTAATTGGCTGGAGAACATTCCTCGAAGCCAATTTTTGAGGATAAGGAGAAATTGCTCCAACTTGAACACCTTTAAGGAACAAGGGGAGATTGTAAAATCTAGATTTTGTGAAAGAGGTTATGATGAAGTAAAGGTGGAACAAACAATGGAAGAGGTCAGCTGTGTTACTAGAGAAGACCTCCTCAAATACAAAAAGGAAGAAAATAAACCAGGGGACAACATCTGTGTTCCATTTATCACCCAATTTTCTGAATCGGCGAAGGACATCAAAACCATTATAAGAAAACATTGGCATCTTTTGAAAAAAGATGAAATCCTTTCCAAACTACTCCCTGCAAATCCAGTAATCACATTTAGGAAGGCACCAAACCTAAAACAAAAGATGGTAACTAGTCATCTACCGAAAATGACGAAGAACACCTCCAATTGGTTAAGGGATGCTAAACGAAAACATGGATTCTTCCATTGTCTCAATTGCAAATCATGTAACACCACGAAACATGAGGGAACCAAAGGAATAGTGGAATTCACTTCCCAAGCTTCATCTAAATCATTCCGTATACAAGAACATATCTCATGTAACTCCATGGGAGTAATTTACCTAATCACCTGTCCGTGTGGCCTACAGTATGTAGGTAGAACTTTTAGGAAACTAAAAACAAGGATCAATGAACATGTGAGAAACATTAAGATC
>JAVHZZ010000008.1:85792232-85844732 GCA_036250195.1 Mixophyes australis
TCTCGCTTCTAGTGTATCCCTTTGCTGGTACACCTGGGCTGGTACTCATGACCTCTTGCCTTCAAAGAATCCAATATAAAATTCTTCTACCAACATACAAGGCCATCAACAAAACTGCACCAACATACATCTCACTTGTCTCAAAATATCTCCCAACTTGACACCTCCGTTCTGCATCTCTCTTCCACTCATAACTTCTTCTCTTTCTCGGTAGTGGGACTTTTTCGGGCTGCGCCCACTTCATTGAATTCACTCCCTCGCACCACAAGACTTTCCTCTAGTCTTCAAACGTTCCCTGAAAACCCACCTCTTCAGACAAGCTTATAATATTCCTCTACCCCCCTCTTAATCTTCCTATTGTCACCCTCTACACAGCTAACACAAGACAACCCTCTGACCAACATAGTTGTGTGACTGAGCATAGAGCCCAGTAATCTTTGCATTCTAGCTGGACAAATATTCAATATGATGTAGTACTTACCCTTGTGCATCAAACCATTGTCCCATAGATTGTAAGCTTGCAAGCAGGGCCCTCTTACCTCTCTGTATGTATAACCCAGTATTGCTGTATTACTGTTTGTTCCCTATTGTAAAGCGCTACAGAATCTGCTGGCGCTATATAAATAAATGATGATGTCACGCAGGCATTTTGAGACCATGTACGGTCCAAGCCTAGAGCTTGTTCTGGCGCATGGGCATCAGAACAAGGACCTTTTGTTCTACCTCAAATACTATGGTACACGCGCCCTGATCATACCAAGTATTCTCTTTTGCCTGCGCTTCTGCTAGGTTAGCCCCATGAGAATCTCTAACTGATCTCTGACCTTTAACACATACTCCACCACAGAAATATTCTAGGTGGCTAGCTCCCCTTTTCAAGACTCCCAGAACAGGTCAAGAGGACCGCGGAATCTGTTACCATATAGTAGTTCAAAGGGAGAGAAACTGGTAGACTCCTGCGGCACTTCCCAATAAACAAACAGGAGGTGCAGCAAGTAGCATTCCCAGCTTCCCCCCTCTAAAGTTACAACAGCCATAGCATGTGCTTCAGTGTGCTATTAATCCGTTCACACAGTTCGTTAGTGTGGGGACGGTAGGGGTCAGTACGAAGTTGCCGCACTTTGCCCAGAGACACAGGACAATTCACTCATTAACTGTGTCCCTTGATCGGTTAGGATCTCACTAGGGAACCATACTCTGCTAAACACTCCTAGCAGCAAGTCCGCTACTTTTTCCGCAGTGATGGAGCACAGAGCCAGAGCCTCTGGATACCGGGTAGCGTAGTCCACCATGGTGAGGATGTACCTCTTCCCCAATCTACTGGGTACTGGCAGAGGACCTAGTATGTCCATAGTCACTCGCTGAAAAGGTTCCCAAACTATTGGCAAAGATCTGAGAGGAGCACGGGCACTGTGGTGCCCAAGCCACTGACACACACCAAATGACTTACAATATGCCTGGGAGTTATCTGACATTTATGGCCAGAAAAAGTTCTGTGTTAGGTACTTCAGTGTTCGTTCCCTTCCCTAGTGTCCCACCATAGGGATTTCATGGGCAACTAAGATCAGTTGCGTGCGAAAGCTCCGTGGTACCACCAGTTATCTTGAACCTGGACTGGTCTATCCCCATCTACCTTCCAGCTACCCGGTACAAAAACCCTTTACACCAGGTCACATTCCACACCTCCATCCCTGGAAGGCGGCCGCCAGCTTGGCGCCTCATGCCTTCCAGCAAGGGATCAGACAGCTGAGGTGCCCTGAACTCTTTTCTGTAGCCCTATTGGCTAAGTCAGGACCCTCTGCATGGGGAAATATATGGGGGTAACTAGGGTGAGTCAAACGGAGGTCACTGTGGTCAGCTATACTCACCACTGTAGCTGGTATACTGCTAGGGACAGGAGCATCACCAGTCACACCCAAAATATCAGACAGGCCGGAAACAACATCCTCTGCATTGCTAGGGAATGTAGTCTTTCCAGAAGCAAAGAGCTCGCTAGTTCCTGAAGAAATAGCAGCTTGAGACTTTTCCATTTGGGCTGGGGCTGAAACTGTGGTTGGTGGCTAGCAGCTGTGGTCTGTTCCTCTGGGCTGGGTTGTGCGGACGTAGATGGTAAAGAGTGTAGCCTCCCAGCTTGACTCCAGGTAATAGAGTTGAGAAATGTGGTCACAATTCCATCCCCAACATCGTTGCCCAAGATCACATCGTTTGGGAGGCCACTCTCCGGGTCAACATCTCCCAACTCCTGGCCATCTCCCCAGTCCAGATACACCCTTGCTACAGGAAATTCCTTCTCCAGTCCATCTGCTACAGTAACTTTGGCAGTGTGACCCTGTAATACTGCAGCAGGATCAATAAGATGGGGGCTCACTACAGTTTTTGAGACCCTGCATCTCTCAGCCCTTCTACCTGCAGGGGTCCCGCTTGGACTGGCTGCAGATTTCTCCACATATTGTCGGGGAGGGGGGGGGGTCTTTTGTACAAAAAAAGTAACTCTCTCCTCTGAGTCACCTTCAGATACGCCACACTCCATTGGGGTGGAAACAGTCTCTACTGGCTCTCCTTTGCCAGTTAAGCAAGTCAGCCGGGCACGAGTCTGGGGCGCTGGGGCTGTGGGACAATTCACCCTTAGGTGACTGATTTTCCCGCAGCTGTAGCACTTCTCCAGCCTGGGCTTCAATGGTCTCTGATAACTTCCAGGGAAAGGGCGGGGCGGTGGCTGGTGATAGGTACCCAGAGGATTAAATATTTGCCTCTAGGGGTGAGTAGAAGTGGGATGGCCCCTTTATTGTACAATCCTTTGGGGTTAGCTGTTAGTCTGGCGCTTCTGCCAGTGTGGCCTCAATGCCACATACTGATCTGCCAAATGGACGGCCGCTTCCAGTGTGCTTGACTTCCTATCCAGTACCCATTTTCTTCACCTCCGATGCGCACCGGCAGTGAAACTGTTTTCATCACAACAAGTCTATTACCTCCTCCATGTTCTGGGCACCTGCTCTGCACACACCCTTTCTGGAAGACGCTTGCAGCAGGTTGGCAAACTCCTCATGAGCGACGTGGAGATTCTTGGTAAGGTCCCGGAACTTCAGATGATAGGTCTCTTGGGTAATAGTGTACTGTTTAAGGAGTGCCCTTTTCACTATATCACAGTCCATACAGTACTCCGAGGGCACGCCATGGTAGGCCTCCACTGTGCTTCCTTGTAGTTTGGGCACAAGATTCTTAAAACATACCTCTCTGGGTACAGCATGTAGCCTGCAGGTCCTTTCAAATACCTGCAGGCGCTTATCAACATTCCCAACACAGTCCTCAAATTTAGGGCAAGGTAGAGATGACAAACCTGATCCACTAGGGCGCGCCTCCCCCTTGCCTCTTGGCGCCAAGCCTCTATGACCTTTGCCTGCTCAGCTTTCGTTGCATTGTCCTCTAGAGCCGCTAGCTGGATCTATAGCCCAGCTGCCCTGTGTTCATCATGGGACAGAGGGGCTGGTTCTGCGGGTACAGTCTGTTGAGCAGAAGTCTGTGCTGCCTGGGTGCTTGATTCACCTAGTTCTTGGTTGTCAACTGGGCCACAGCCATTAGTTTCCTCCTCCGGGGCACCATGCTGTAGGTGCCATTATCTCAGCGATGCTCTCATCTCTGACCTGTTTGGCGAATGGCTGATGTCAATGCCCTTGACACTGCACAGACTCTCAAGGTCCGCCCTGGACACATTGGTGTAATCAAACATCCTGTGCGTCCTCCTGGCTGCAGTTATTCCTCTCCTGAATAACTCGGCCGTCTGGGGTTATCCCACCGCGTGCCATCAGAAATCTATGACAGGATGAAATGCACCTTTGCCATCTTTTGTGCTCGGTTGCTGGGGACCAGTTGGGTTTGCTGTGCCACTGTCCCCTATTCTTTATAACAAATGTACCCTCTAACCATAGTAGGAGGGGCTTAAGCTGCTACCACCGCTGGACACCTTAGCGGCATCCAGAACCACGTTCCTCTGGGTAACGCTCGCTGCTAGTGTACCCCCTTGCTGGTACACCTGGGCTGGTACCCCGGACCTCTATCTAGCCTTCAGATCAGGGTTGCTTTGGATTGTATTCCCTGGCTATCACACAGGTCAGAGCTGCAGGGAGCGAGCAAAGCGTTGGTACAGAAAAGCTGGGGTCCTTCCCCAGAACAGCCTGAGAACGAATTAGGTTTGGTCTAATCTGTGGTCACAGGAATTACAGCATGGTAAGTAGTCATCAAAGCAGGTTCTTGAAGCAAGGATGATTAAGCAGCTCAAGTAGTCCTAATAAGGACAGTTAAATGCCAGTCTGTGGTACTAGTGGTCTGTTAAGTGTTAAAGATGGAATGATACATTACATGGTCAAACAGTGCTTTTATTTTTTCTTTTTATACAGTTTTGGACACAGCCTGACAGGGGGTAACTCCACCACCTGATTCTAGATGGTTCCGCAACGTCTGAGATATTTTTAGTATCAGGATGCAATATGCTCCCCAAACTTGGATTTAAATGCACTGCAACGTTAACAAAATTTACACTAATCTGTAAATTTTAAATCTTGAAAATCTTGCTGGTTGCTCTATTTGGACACGATCTGAGATGCCAAATGAAAAGCCACACAGGACAGAAAGGCAGCGGCCCCATGCTGTATATACAGGCTAAACAGACGTGTTGAGCACAGAGATGAAAAGGTCTAATTCACATGAGATTACTTGTCTTCAGACAGTCATAGAAAACAAAACCAAATTTCCTCTTCTGGCACTGTCTCGGCAATAAAAACATTTCCTTCACACACAAGGCTATTGCATTAGAAATCAATACACAAATATGAAAATACATACATTTATATTACCAGCGCAGGAACTTGGCTCGACCTGGAGCTGTGCACCGCTTATTAACAAGCGCCACAGATCCACACAGTCATGGCAAAAAGTTTTGAGAATGACACAAATATTATTTTTCACAAAGTCTGCTGCCTTGTTTTTAGGATGGCAATTTGCATATTCTCCAGAATGTCATGGAGTGATCAGATGAATTACAATTAATTTCAAAGTCCCTCTTTGCCATGATAATGAACTTTATCCCAAAAACAACAGTTTCACTGCATTTCAGCCCTGCCACAAAATGACCAGCTAACATCAGGTCAGTAATTCTCTCGTTAACACAGGTGAATGTGTTGACGAGGACAAGGCTGGAGATCACTCTGTCATGCTGATTGAGTTAGAATAATAGACTGGAAGCTTTAAAAGGAAGGTGGTGCTTAAAATCATTGTTATTCCTCTGTTAACCATGGTTACCTGCAAGGAAACATGTGCAGTCATCATTGCTTTGCACAAAAAAGGCTTGACAGGCAAGGATATTGCTGCTAGTAGGATTGCACCTAAATCAACCATTTATTGGATCATTAATAACTTCAAGGAGAGGTTCAATAGTTGTGAAGAAGGCTTCAGGGTACCCAAGAACGTCTAGCAAGCGCCAGGACCTTCTCCTAAAGTTGATTCAGCTGCGGGATTGGGGCACCAACAGTGCAGAGCTTGCTCAGGAATGGCAGCAGGCAGGTGTGAGTGCATCTGCACGCACAGTGAGGCGAAGACTTTTGGAGGATGGCCTGGTGTGAAGGCGGCCAGCAAAAAAGCCACTTCTCTCCAGGAAAAACATTAGGGACAGACTGATATTTTGCAAAAGGTACAGGGATTGGACTGCTGAGTACTGGGGTAAAGTCATTTTCTCTGACGAATCCCCTTTCAGATTGTTTGGGGCATCTGGAACAACTCTTGTCTGGAGAAGGAAAGGTGATCGCTACCTTCAGTCCTGTGTCATGCCAACAGTAGAGCATCCTGAGACCAAGTGGATCGGGGATCAAAACATAGAAATTTTGGGTCCATGGCCAGGAAACTTCCCAGACCTTAATCCCATTGAGAACGTGTGGTCAATCCTCAAGAGGCGGGTGGACAAACAAAAACCCACAAACTCTGACAAACTCTAAGCATTGATTAGGCAAGAATAGGCGGCCATCAGTCAATATGTGGCCCAAAAATTGATTGACAGCATGCCATGGCGAATTGCAGAGGTCTTCAAAAAGAAGGGACGACACTGCAAATATTGACTCTTTGCATAAACGTAATGTAATTGTCAATAAAAGCCTTTGACACTTATGAAATGCTTGTAATTTTACTTCAGTATACCATAGAAACATCTGACAAAAAGGTCTAGAAACACTGAAGCAGCAAACTTTGTGAAAACCAATATTTGTGTCTGTTTGGCTGACGGTCTGATCACCAACCCACAGAACTAGATGGCGGAGGCCTTCACCTATAGCAGCCGCTTTTCCCTTAGGAGCGTGATGTGCTCACCGGTACTCAGATGCCCCCAGGACTTAACTCCAGGTGTAGTATGGGTTGGTAATACAGGCCCTTAGCGGCAGGCCAGGAGGCTGGATAGAAAGCAGTGGGTAGTCAGGCGGTAGCTGAGGTCAAGGGTCCCATGCAAGCAGGGTACTAAATAAACACGCCAAAGATCGGTGTCACAGGCAAAGTAGCAAAGTCCAAGGTACAGGCCAAAAAAGGTCAGGGTCACGAGCAAACAGGCCGAAGTCCAAGGTCCAGGCAGAGGTCATACACAGAGAATCTAACAGAGTATCCACAGGACAAGGTACAATCAAACAGGAGCAGGTCAGCAAGACTGTGTCAGAAGCCTTCTCTGCCTTAATTACACAGACCAACCAATTAGGGCTAAGCCCTGTAATGATACTCATGTCCAGCATAATGGCAGTAATAGCCCTATTAATCAGCCCACAGGCTGGGATACAATTAGCGCATGCGCCCGGCGGTATTATCTGCCGGGGCGCGCTCTAACATACACACGGCAAGGCAACGGCCAGACCATCTGCAGGAAGTGACGTCCCGGGGGTAAATGTATGAAGCTCTGGGTTCTTCAACACCAGCGAGTTCGAAGTCTTCGGCGTTTAAATTTAAAGCGGCGCTGTCTTGTAAAGGGAAACTTCCCTTTACAAGGCAGCGCCGCTTTAAATTTAAATGCCGAAGCCGCCGAACTCGCGGGTGTTGAAGAACCCAGAGCTTCATACATTTACCCCCAGGTCGTCAAAGCGACGGCCGGGGATGCCAGGCGAGGCCAGAGCTGAGTCGCGGCGGTGCCCGTGGCTGCCGCGACTCCTAACTGTGTCATACTCAAAACTTTTGGCCATGACTGTACATTAAATATTTACATTTATATGAATAAATATACCCTTTAATACATCTTTACAATTGTGGCCGTGGGAGCATCGAATGGGTTAAACCTCAGCACTAAAGGATTAAAGAGGCTTTTCATAATTTGAAGGCCGGTTTAATTCATCCCCCCCATGTTAGCATATACTGACCCAAACTAATCTTATATAGATGCATCATTCGAAGGACAGGTGTAAATTCTATACCAGATACAAGAAGAGAAACCAAGACCAATTGTTCCCAAATGAGAGAAACTACCTAGTACACAAGCTGGAGTTTTTAGTTTTGAAATGTGCATTTATGGACAAATTCCATGATTACTTATACGGAGTACCCCTTGAAGTACATACGGACAATAATCCTCTAACCTATATACAGACCACTGTGAAATTTGATGCTACATAGGTGGTTAGCTGCTCTAGCTATATATGATTTCAATATAAAATACTGTACAAAAGGGTAAACCGAGATGCTGATGCCAAACATAATTATCCAATAAATCCATAGAATCTAAAGAAGAAGAAATGGTGGAACGGTCAGCTCCAGAGGTAAAAGGGATGCATCACAAAAGTTGCATGGTGATATTCCCAGTTAAAGAGTCCATTACCTCTTTGGGAGTCAATGGGAAAGCCATACTAACACAATATTGCTGGCTAAATTGTCTGGAATTAGCTGATCTTCATAAGAAAAACAGGACACAATTAAAGATAGATCGACAGAATGATCCCTCCATAGCAGTCATAAGGTGGGTGATAAAACAGCGCAAAACGGAGATGGACAACCTTGAGGACAGAGGAAACAGTATTGTTAGCAAGAAAGAAGGAGCACTTGGTTGTCAAGGGAAAGTTGTTGCATTGAGACACTACCCACCCAGATGGCAATATAGTACAACTAATGAAACATGGTCTAATTGTATTAAGGGCTTTGCATGACAAGCAAGGCCACCTCAGGGTGGAAAAGATTTTTATCATCATTGATCTATCATGCAGTTAAAGTATTATGGGAGAAGTTTGTTATTCGTTATGGACTCCCAGCACAAATACACTCTGATTATTTTGCTTTCAAAGTCTTTCTTGATCTAAGATGTGTGAGAAGTATGTGACATCTAGTAGTCCTGAACCACACCTTTCCACCCATAAGACTGACAATCAGAAGGGTTTAAACGGACCCTTCTCGGTATGATGGGCTGCCAACCGTAAGGCTAACTGGAATAGGTATGTTAGCCTTGTAGTGCATGCATACAACTATACAAAAAAACAATTGTACTGGGTTCTCACCCTACAGATTGCATTTTGGGTGAGAGGCGAGGATATCTATATGTCTGCTGAGTATGTCATCAAACCGCTCAGAATTGTTCTCATTTGGAGTATGTAACTCAATTACAGGAAGAATTAACGAATGCTTACTGCTTTGCCAAAAAGGCCTCTACACTATCTGGACAAAGGGATAAGGACAGATATGATCAAAAGATGAGAGCACAATTTAGAACCAGGAGATAGTCCTAATAAGACAACTAGGCTTCACAGGTAAACATAAGCAGTGGCTAAGTGGTTAGCACTTCTGCCTTACAGCACTGGGGTCATGAGTTCAATTCCCGACCATGGCCTTATCTGTGAGGAGTTTTTATGTTCTTCCCGTGATTGCGTGTGTTTCCTCTGGGTGCTTTGGTTTCCTCCCACACTCCAAAAACATACTGGTAGGTTAATTGGCTGCTAACAAATTGATCCTAGTGTGTGTGTTAGGGAATTTAGACTGTAAGCCCCAATGGGGCAGGGACTGATGTGAGCGAGTTCTCTCTACAGCGCTGCGGAATTAGTTGCGCTATATAAATAAATGGTGATGATGATAAGCTGACACATAAGTGTAGAGATGATCCCCATGTAATATTGTCCAAACTGCAAGATATACCTCTGTACAAGATAAAAGCCTGAGAAGACCTATCATTATCAACATTGTATTCCAATTGGAAGATCAATTTAATTGCATTGTAGAAATGAAGAGGGAAATGGGGAGAGATCAGCACAACAATGAAGTCAGCTGACTGGGATACAGCTAATTTCAAAAAAGGGTAGATATCACAACAGTGATGTTGCAACTGGATGCACCTGTAGGAATACCCAGAATGAGGGACCTTTCCACAGAGTAAATATACTATAGAACGATGTGACTGGACATTCAATAGTGTGAGGCCTGTTACCAACAAAGCAGCAGAAGAGGACAATGATGAGGAGAAAGAAAGAGAGATGACTCAGAGTGAAAATGAAAATCCTGAAGGAGATAATAGGAGAGCAGCAGGTGGAGAGGATAGAAGTATTCCAACCCATACTAGACGAAGATCATGCTAACAGATGATCAATTTGGGGGGGGGGGGGGGGGGGGGGTCATGGGACATCTGGATTAGTATATTCAAAATTCATAGATTCATGGCCATACATGCCACCCATGCCATATATTGATTATACTATGAATGGTTGTTTAGAGGTGAATAGGTGTGCTGTATTAACACTACCTTGCTTTTTAGTTGTGGAGCCAGCTTACAACTAGACTAGTCCACTGTAGGTTCCACAGAGGGAGAGTGTAATCCCTGTACAGCACCCGTGTGTGGACACCTGAGCAGTGGTGGGATTCAGCCGGTTCGCACCGGTTCTATAGAACCGATTCCTAAAATACTTGCGGTTCGGCAGAACCGTTTGCTGGCCTGCTGTGCGGCACTGGCTCCTGGCTCTCACCCGATCCGGCATCCGGCTCCCGGCTCCCTCCCCCGATCCGTCACGCAGAGCTTCCGATGCTCTGCTGGAAAACTGCATATTATTACCTCATGCGGCTGCGCGATGTGACATCCTGACGCAGCCGCCGTGATGTCATGCGCAGTCGCCTAGGAGCCTCTGACTACGCGGTTTCACTGCTGGGTGCGCACAGTGAATGCCAGCAGCCTGCTCAGGTAATTTGTTTATTAATTTGTATTCGTCCTTCGTTTTGGTTTTAAGCAAGAAAGAGTATTTTTTTTGTCATTGTTTCTGGGGGGGGGGTGTGTGTGTAAGGAAATATCTGCGGGGGGAATAAGTAAAAATTATTGCAGGGGGGGCAATGACTGCAGGGGAAAGTATAAGGAAATTACTTTAGGGGGAGTATAAGGAAATACCTTCAGGGGGGAAATAAGTAAAATTTATTGCAGGGGGAGGCAATGACTTTGGGGGGGTATAAGGAAATTACTTTGGGGGGGTGTAAGGAAATACCTGCGATGGGGGATAAGTAAAAATGGTTGCAGGGGGGGGGCAATGGCTGTAGGAGGGGGAAATGAAAATACCTGCAGGGGTGACAATGACTGTAGGAAAGGGCTAATGAAAATACCATGCAGGGGGGAGTAAGGAAAAATGGCTGCCGGGGGGGGGGGGGGGGGGGGCAATGGCTATAAGAGGAGGAAATGAAAATTACTGAAGGTGGGTAGTTAAATGAATTAACAAGTTTTTTATCTATACATATTTTGTTAAAATATATATATATATATATAAAATAACTAACCCACGCATCTAAACACAACAAAAACAGCGTTGTGGGGAGTAAACTGTATAAAGATGTATATAAATATATATATATATATATATATATCTATTTATATACATCTTTATACAGTTTACTCCCCACAACGCTGTTTATGTTGTGATTAGATGCGTGGTTTAGTTAGAGGGAGCACAATAGTCCATATTAACAGCTACAGTGGGAAGTAATAACTATTTTGGAAGTACACAATTTATTTTTGTGTATCTGAGTTTATTCCCTGTTTGAAGTTGTTATTGTAATGAAAATACCTGCAGGGGTAATGAAATGTCTTAGGGGGTATTTAATAAATAGAGCAGCTTTGGGAGGCATGATAACTTTATTGCGTGACGGTTACATGGATGCTCTCTGTGGTCTCAGCGATCACTAGAATATTAAATACTAGTGAAATGGGGCTGGTAGAGGTTAATATTTTATTGACCACAAATGTTCAGATATTGCTTATATATGCCTGTACAATGGGGTAGTTTTATCTGTCCATAATGAAGTGTTTTGTTTGAACTAAGGAGCCTAATCATTCAGGGTTTGTTAACATTTTGCATTATAATACAATTTTTGCATTTTCAATACAGGGCTCCAACTTTCACAAGCCAGCAAGAGGACAACAAAGCTGCAAGAAAGAAGAGCAAGAACAGGTAAGAGACAATGGCACAATCTGTCTAAATTTAATGCTGGAGAACACTTATGAATATTCATATTTAGGAGTATTCAGTAACATATTTGTTTCAATTGCTTCATTTTTGTTGGGTATGCAACTTATTTAAACACATTGTTGGTAGTGCAGTATTTGTGCTGATTTAGTCTTTTAGTGTATGCTACGTGCCGGATTAGTTATTTATTTTAGAATGATTTTTATTTTTTCATTTTGAATTTACGTCTATTGTGTTAAAATATATGGGCCTGAGTCAATGAGGAAAGCAAAGCAAAATAAGAAGTAAGATGGTTAAGTGTAAATCACACAGCTGATGATGCTCGGATAAAAGCAAAGAAAATTGCAAGTGAGGACGCCAATCAAACAGCAATATGGAAATATCTTCACTAACTGTTTATGAGGTATTTAATATTTAAAATCTTACGTTACACATAATCTAGTTGTCTTTACCTCTTTTACTGTTCTTATTGCAGTATTTAATGCGTGAATTGTTAGACTACCTTTCGGTTTATCTTTTGGTATAGTTAAAATGGTCATTAGGACATAGAACCTGTTGTTAATTTTTTTGAATCCCACCACTGCACCTGAGCATTACTAGAGGAGACGTTGCTGGGAAGCAAACAGAGAATGCAATGAGTGGACATTAGCCCAGTCAGATGAGAGAATCAACTGAAAAGGAGTAGTAGTTTAGTTGCGAAGGGGGAACTGTCAAATATATACTTTGATAGGATATAGTTACATGAAGTGAAACGTGTAGCTCTGGTAACCTATGAATAAATTGATTGGGCAACAGTATAACTAAGAGCTACAGCCTGAACCAGTGTGACATCACGTAATGGATGAAAAGGAATACTCTAATAAGCAGCAGATAAGTAAAACAGTTTATTACCGTATTCAAATTAAGGCAGCTGCACAAAGCACTGTGAATTAAGCAAGAGATGATACATTGATGTGTTTGTGTACCATTTACTGTGTTATCAAGAACTGTATTGCTGACTGAGCACTGTTATCAGTGATGACATAGAAAATATTTAGTGAAGTTTTCCTCTAGGCTATTATTTGTAATGTACTAAAATTGGATAAATGGGCATAGTGATAATAGTATGCCCTTGCAAGCACTGATATCTGCACCTTAAGTGATCCGATTGCTAATTGGTATTACCGCTGATACAGATGGAAGTCATTTGCAGATTACTGTGGGGACGAAGGGACCAAAACCGATATCCCTTTTACAGTAAGCTGTGGTAGTTCGTCATTGTATCAGAGTGAATTATACAAGACAACTGTCGTCACCATTAATAGTTAATAACGATGTTGCCTAACTAAAATCGTATACATACCTTTTATACCAGAGATAATCTTTGCAGCCATTGGAGTTTATCAATTTCAGCAGATGTAACCAAATTAACTATATATAAGTGCACTAACTCTCTGGCCATGATTGAACTGTGGTTTTACTTATTATATCTGTAGATATAAATATGTTAAATATTATTTATAGAATATGGATATTGCTGCAAATTTATTACTGTACCTTCAACTGTCAAGTAATTATCATTATGTATATGGAGCCATTATCAGGTGAATCACAATATTAAGTTGAAAATAAATAATTATACTGTATGTAGTAAACATCAAAATTCCTTACCGCAAGATATATTGTTTTAAAAGACTACAGGAAATGTGTGTCTGGCTAAGCATTTTATGGTTTCATAGAAAGCATTCTATAAATTATTAATGTTTTAACATAAAGGCCTAGTGAATACTAATACTTGTTCCAGTTCAAACTGTTATTTTCTGGTGACTGTGAATATGTCGACACTTATACTCTCCACACCAAAATGGTGACAGTGTAAATGCTGACATTAAAAATGTGGTGACGTTGTGATTGCCGACAGTTGTAATGTCAACATTCAAAGGCCGATACTGCAGCATTACAGGAACTGTAGTGCACCGACAAATATAAATAAACCACATGTTGCCATGATTGGCAACATAAAAAAACCCTCATAGACGACGAACACTTGGAGACTGCAGGAGCACCAGTCACATAATGAAAAAATTACACCGCCAGGGCTATTTGTAACCTGGGGCTTTCAGCTCTGACAAAGTGGGAAAGTCTTAGGTTAAATATAGACCTAGCGGCTGGCTTATTTATTTATTTATTTTTTTAATTATGCGATGAGGGCTCCCGTCATTGGCATTTCCCTTTGAACGTTGACATTGTGACTGTCGACAGCCACAATGTCACAATTTTAAACATGTCAACAGAATGAATGTTAACATTTACACGGTTACTATTTTGGTGTGGACAGCAGGGCTGCCATCATAAATTGTAGGGCCCAGTACTAATGAAAAAGGCAGGGCGCCCCCTCTCCACCACCCCTGGATAGCTTATGTTTTTGGGGCAAATATAAAAATGCCCAAACTCCTGTCAACTAACGCTATAGCACCCCCTCACCTTTCACTACAGGGTATTAAGCGGTAGGAAAAAACAAAATCGCTCTTAATTTAAAATCAAACCTGCTTCACCCCCACCCCCCCCCCCCCCCCCTAACAAACACCAATGTTTATTTTACAGAGCTTTACCACGGGAACATATCAAGGTTAAAACATTATTACATCTTTCCTTCTCTTTACTTGGGAGAACAACAATTCTCTTATATTTTAAAATTAATTTCAGTTTATACCTCTCCCTGTCACAATTTTACACCCCAAAAATGTCATCCTTTAAATTCACTTTAGAAACCGAATAAATAAATGGTGATGATAATGAGGAAGATTCAGGTCAATAATTGGCTTTAACTGCTCATTGATCAGTGTGATGTTATAGAAGAATTGGTGATTACATATTTAAAGGGGTTTCCAACCTAGATGCAACTTCAATGCATAGGTTTGTACATGCCCCCCCCCCCCCCCCAACATTTACTCAATAAGTGGCATTATCTTTGTGGCTTCCTCTGCACTTTTGTGTTTTGTATACAGTAGTAGCCAAAGGGCAGTTCTGTGTCATATCCAAGGGCAATAAAAACCAAAGGGCTTGAAGTAAAAAACACAGATGGAAGATAGAAAAATAGGAAGTGAAAAATATAAAAGAATGTATTTAGTGGAACCTGCAGGGAAATGTGCACAATTCAAGTTGCCAGAAAGTGAAATGAAAACAATAATTATATATAGAATGTTCGGTTAGGTACACGTGATTGAGAATGTACATTTGAGACATCAGTCAATAGAACAAAGCATACTGCTTACTCTCCCGGAATGTTCTGGATACTCACCGATTTTTAAGAGTCCTCCCGGACATCAGGCTGATTAGACCACCTCCTTTTCTGATGTGGGCAGGGCCTAAATGACGCAATTTGATGCAAGTTGCATCATGATTGCTCCCATCACCCACTGCGAGTTTCCACGCCTATCTGAACTCCCAGAGGTTCAGACAGTGGGCATGTATGGAAGAAAGTATGTTGTGTATTTATAAGCCCCCACTAAGCACACCCTTATCTCAAGTTACTAAAATTGTTCCACGTATATTGAATGTTACCAGTATCTCTTCTATCTGATGACTAAAGCTGATTTAGTAATTTTCCAGTGCTAAAAGTGAACTTTTAATTCCTAAAATCTAAATAAAGCCCATTAAGGACAGTTACTGCTTTTACTGTATAATGATTGTAGGTATGCTACAAATTATACTTTACAGAAAATGCCATAATTCGTGTACATAATAAAAGCTAAATGTTACCTTCAACATAACCTGCAAATTGCCTGATAATTACATTTACAATTACAGCACTCATACATTAGCAACAAAAATCCAAAATCTGAAAACAAAGGCAAAGTTGACGCAGGGAGTTGGCTGTGTTTATGTCAGCACAAATATTAATGGCATATAGTTAAAGAGTGATGTAGAACATTTATAAAAAGTAAAATAAAATTACTTACCCAGTACTGAATGAAAAAGATGTTGTTTGCAGCAGCCCCTCTGTGTGACCTCACACTAACAGGGAGAGGGGGCGGATCACATGATCAAATGGGCGGGTCTTTCTCCTGCAGTTCGTCTCAGATGCTGCTCTGTTCTCACTCACGTCCCTGCTGCTGCTGTGAGCCTGGCAGTGACAGGCAGCTGTCAAACGCTGATCAGAGATGAAGGATCGCGTTTGACAGCTGCCTGTGACTGCCAGGCTCACAGCAGCAGCAGGGATGTCGGGGAGGACACATCAGCAGTGGATAGCACATCGGTGGTCAGCGGGCCCCCTAGACAGCCCGGGCCCCATACACCAGTACCCCCCTGATGGCGGCCCTGGTGGACAGCATTAGTGTTGACATTCAGTCGCCAATATGACTACATCTCATATAAAAGGATCTAGATATTAGTGTTGCCTTATAATTCGTTAGTACCTCTAGCAGTTACTGACATTATAAAGCATTGTGTACCTTTCTGGTTTATATTAACCACACTTAGATGTTATTAGAGCATAACATTCCTGAATAGAAAGTAGGACTTATATTATACAGTCAGTTAATTTATTGTATAACTCTCCTAGCTCTCTAATTCTATTCCCTATATGTTATTTTAAAAATAATTTTGGTTAACTAATTACTCTTAAATAATAATAACCAGACACTACAGAAATTCAACTATAACCTGTTGCGAGTGTGATTTGAGTGTGTATATACACACTGACATTGGGGTGGAAATTCCTCAGGTTCTGAGACACCAGTCAAATCCTCATCAATATTCAGATGAAGGCACTGATGCTATTTTAGAAGGAACACCTACAGAAATGTAAATGACAACAAAAATAAAAATATGATCAAAAGGAAATAATAGCCGACGGTTATGACAAATGATGCGGTCTAAAGGTAAATTGTGTAGTGTACACATGAATCAGCATGATGATTGGGACTTTTTACAAAAAATAATTTGTTACGGATATTGCATCGGGAGAAGTTTTGTATAGTGTGTATTGGTGATGTTCACACTCATCTCAGGTTTTGTTCAGCTGAAGAGAGATATAGACCAAGCCTTTTTCGGTTTGTGTTACATGTAAACACCACATTCCCCTCGGCTACTTCTCTTTATTGTCTGTTAGTATCTCTATCCCACAAGGTTCGTATTTACAATACGAACTAATAAAATGAGAGGTCAATAAAGTAGGAAAAGCAAAACCAAAAACCTACCCGTATTGCTTGTCAGAAAGATCTTTGGCAAAAGGTGTAACCACATTATACATGGTAACCCAGTGTTTTGTACAATTGCAATCTAAATTAATATTTTTCTATTCATCCACAGAACTATGTTTAAGTAAACGCTGTCACATTTCCATAAATGTCCATTTTACATAGTGCCTTGTGGACTAAGAGAGCACACTTTGTTAACATTGGAAGAGGGAGTCGAGTTAGCATGAGGGAAATGTATTGCAAGCAAAAGCTTCTTGGTGTATTCCTGCATCAGAGTACAGAAATACAAATAGCCATTGGCTAAACAAACATAATATAGTGGAATTTTAGTAACCCAGATAGGAAGTTAACTCTATGAGGCAGATTCAATTTGGGGTGAGGTGTGTCTGGATCAGTCCAAACACATATTATATCAGTTTATACTGAAATTTCCCTAGTGGTGCTGTTAGGCTGCCTGGTCAGATAATGAACCTGCAGAACTGATAGACGGAGGTCTTCACCTATAGCAGCCGCCTTTCCCGTAGAACTATACACGCTCACAGGTACTCGGATGCCCCCAGGACTTCACTCCAATGTAGTGTAGGTTCCTTATACAGTACTGCGGCAGCAGAGCCGATAATGGATGGTCAGACGTAAGCCGAGGACAGGGGTCACTAGCAAGGTAGAATGGTTAGATAACACGCCAAAGGTCAGGGTCACAGGCAAGGTCCAAAAAACAGGCAGGAGGTCACAACATGTAATCAGCAATTCAGGAATCCAGAGCAGGTCAGCAACAGTGTAGTACTGGAACGCTATAACCAGCAGAGAGGCTAAGCTCTCCCTACCTTAAATACAAAAAGCAGCCAGTCAGAGCCTAGCTCTGAAAACACCCTCAGTACTTATTTATTAATTAAGCAGGGACTTATTAACCCGCAGGCTAGCTGAACCTTACTGCGCACGAGCCCGGCTGCCCTGTATTGCCGGGACGCGGAGCTGGACTGCTTTAGCGTCCAACTGTTGCCTTAGCAACAGTTGGGCCGGACCCGGAAGCGACATCCCGGTCGTCAAGGAGACGGCCAGGACGCCGGGCAGAGCAGAGAACGGGCCGCGGCGGTTATAAACGCTGCGGCACTTAAAAGGTGCGCAGAAAAATAATTGGAGATTTCTTACCATAACAGCTGGAAATATGCGTATCTAAACGCCAAAGCATTGTGCAACAGCACGTCCTGCTGAATTTAATCTGCCCAGGATTCCCACCACTCGTCAACTCTCTTCTGACACTAAACAAAAACTTTTTGTTTTGTATACATATATGGGCATTTATATTGCCATGCAGCTGGTACCATATATAATGTGGGATATACCGAGCGCGGGCATATTGCCAAGCAGCTGGTACCATATATAATGTAGGATATACCGAGCGCTGGCTTGTTTTTTCTGTTTTTTTTCCTCTTCTGACACTACTATTCAGTGGGCTGTAATGGATTCTCTTAGTGTTTATCAATTGCTTTCGGACAGACTCCATTTGGAAATAAACTCCCATAGTTTTAGATACATTTTTACTCCCATACTCTTTTAAAATCTGTTTATTTTCAACAACATCATATAAGACAAAGATACAGAAAAAGATGGGACATAAGTGACACGAACAGCGCGTATCACACTCAGCATTAAAAATCAGACCTTAGACCTTATCAAGTTTAAGAAATCCAGGGCAGTCCAAGTCATTGACTTATAAAAGGTATATGTGCCCTGGTTTTTAACTCGTGTGAAGGCTAAAACCACTGTGCACATTCTATGTGAAGAACCCAAAAAAACAAACAACAAACCCTATACGTTGTTGGGTTTTCCGTTGCCTGTAGCAGGGATCCCACACCTTATGGAAATTAGTAACTTTGTCCTGTTGAAGGCTCGTATTGTATTCCATTGATAGTATGTCTCACTGGTTCGATACAATCGCATGGAGGGTTAGGGGGCGGGAGGACTTCCAGTTTTTGGCTTGCATTCGCACAGCGACAGAGACATTTTGTACCAGCTTGTCGCTATATTTGATAAGAGATTTCACTTGAGAGCAGTGCAATATGATCAATGGGTCAGGGGTTACTTTCACTATACAAAATCTAAGTGAGAAGAGCGGATATTTGAAGGCATAGGTTGGAAACATGAGGACGTTGCAATCAAATGTAGAAGAAAGACCCCACACCCCCAAAATTCCTCCAGCAAACGTCCGACGTACCTGGGTAAAGTCTGTGTAGTTTAGTGGGTACCATATACCACCTGGTGTATACTTTCCATGCATTTTTCCTAATCAATGTTTATGGATACCTTGGATATCCAAATTCTGAGCCGAGACTTGCTCTCCCCATCCAAAACTCTCACGACTCCTCAAATGGCTCCAGGAACTCGTCCTCATGTAGCAGAGTGAAGTGGTAAATGATTGAGACCAAACCTGGAAGTCCCACTCGGTACATACTGTACATAACCTCTCAAATGCAGAGGGTTTTGTAGTGTGGCTGTCTTATGATGTGCCTGGATGAACCCCCATAACTGTACATAGGAGAAATGTAAGGAAGGAAGGAAGGGGGGGCATTTTCTCACCCAAATTCGGGAACAGGCGTGGTGTGAATTCTCCAGAGAAGTGATGAAACTAGGTAATTCCCACACATTACCAAGTTGATTATTATGGAGGTAGAGTTCCCTGCTGGAAACACAGGGTGATACTAGAGTGGTGTGAGTGGGAGGGGAATGTTGAGAATTCCTCCGATTTGAGGATTCTATTCCAGGAGATGATGTGGCTTAGGTTGAACGCCTGATAGTAACTGCCAGATAAATCTACCGCAGATCGTTTGTAAAGTAGCCAAAAACGTCCCTGGGACCGGGATGGGGAGCGTCTGCAACAGGTATACGACTTAATCTCGCTGATCCTGTCGAACCAAAATATATAGAGGGGGTCCCATTTAACAGAGTCAAGGAGTGGAGGGTAGTTTGCTTGAAAGAGATGTTTATACTCTTTGGTGATGTGGACCACCAAATATCTCAGAGACTTGGGGGGGCATCACTGGAAGGGAAATTTGGACTCAAGGACGGCCTGAATGGTACCTGGAACTTGGAGAGCTAGAGCTTCCGATTTTTAATTGTTTTATAATTTGATACCGTACCATATTCTGACAAGTCTTTGAGCAAGTTAGCGAGAGAGATTAAGGGGCACATTTATCGGGCAAAACGAGAAATACTTATCAATCCTTATCGCATGGATGAGGATTGATGTATTTCTCAAATTTATGAAAAATGGAACACAGAAACAGCAGTTCCGAAAAACTGCTGTTTCTGTGATAAAAAAAAAAAACATACTCACCACTGCCTCTACGGTCGCGCTGTCTCCGGATCTCCTCCTCTTCAGTGTACTTTCTCTTCTTCATGCAACTGCGCATGTGCCGTCCGGAGAGCTTGAGGCTGTGACAGGGAGGGATCACAAGATCACTCCCTGCGCATGCGCTGTCCAGCTCTGCTCTCCGGAGCAGAGCTGGACATAACCAAGAACAGAAGTTTTACCAGCATTTCGGATGATGTACGCCAGCTTCAGCATTAGCACAACAAGTTACCGAAAAAAACATTTTTTCGGGACTTGTTAGATTGCGGCCAGGAGCAGTCACCATTCTGTTGAATGGCGACTGCTCGCAAAAACGATCAGGAGTGCAAAGCAGCAGATATCAATGATATCTGCTGCGATGCACCTTTAATACATTTGCAGAGAGCACATCGTGGCCTAATTTACACGGTAAGTGCACGATAGTGCACTACTGTGCTTTCTTAAATATACCCCTATGAGATTGGAAAGTGTTAAAAAAAAACACAGTCTGCAAATGATGAGAATTTGAAGTAACGTGGCCCAATGTGGACCCTGCTAATTGGGGAGTCTGCGGATTGCGGCAGCCAAGGGTTCTATACACAAGGTATATAATAGGGGCGATAAAGGGCAC
Source organism: Mixophyes australis (assembly GCA_036250195.1). Lineage (NCBI taxonomy): Eukaryota > Metazoa > Chordata > Amphibia > Anura > Limnodynastidae > Mixophyes > Mixophyes australis. The sequence continues at coordinate 85,812,804 of JAVHZZ010000008.1, forward strand.
CCATGTCACATTCCATTGCTCAGATTGAAGATGGAAGTTGTCATTCCATTAGTCGATAAGGGAGAAAGATGATATAAAGCTTGGATTACAGAGAAGAATCTTCCAATTTGTCTTTCAGAAAAGTTGCTCTCTCCAAGTAGATAGTCAAGATCATGTGCTGCCTTGCTTTGAAATTTAAACATGGATTCTACGTTGCTTTCGAGAACTGTAGTTCGTTTAGAAAGGGTGACCATTTCTGTTTTCAGGTCCCCTATAGGTTTATGGCAATCCGGTGAGAGAGTTTGTGTGATCCACAATCAAATTGCAAAGCTCAGCATCAACAAAAATCTATTTTAGTGTAGGGGGCTGTGGTGCACGTGGCGAGTCTCTCTGTGCTCCTGCAGGGGTAACAGAGATGAGACTACTTTGTCATGGCATGAAAAGTGCTAGGTAATCTACCAAGTCGTGCCTCTGCGCCCCCTGCCGGCTGTTCTATGCCTCAGGGTTTTGCTGATTGACAACTATGTAGCAGATAGGCAAGGATCATCTCCAGTGAAGTATCAGGAGAGAAGGCAGAGCCTGTTTAAGAAGTACTGGTGGCACAACAAGTGAGCGCAGTTCAAATATGATGCAGGTGAAAATGTGTGCTTGTTTGGTATATAGCCAAGGAGGAACCTAAGGAGCCTGGGATGCAAACCCCAAGTCCACTGTAGATGGACCTAAGGCATGTTTGTGTCACTTTAGAATGGAGAAACAAATTCCATACAGTTTTAGATTACATCATTAGGTGGCAGTAGTGTACAGGCAGCAGGGAGTTCATCGCCAACAGGATAGAGGGCTGATGGTGCAATATATTAAAATTAGTAAGCCCCTAGATGGCGACCTCTGGACAACTCAGATGAGCCCTGGTAAATGAGATTTAGTGAGCGGCCAGGAGCTGGCAGCAATATTACAAGAGACATAATGTCCTCCCTGGTAACGCAGCTTACAGTCTAGTGTGTCAGATTATAGCAGAAGTAATCATAAAGTAGAAACTTGCAGAAAGCATGTATCCATATAAGGTAGGAATGATCTGTGCATCTCGGGAGTCTGATGGAGACAAGTCCACCCCCAGAGGTGAAGCAGCGAACACTGTAAATGTCTGTAGTGGCGAAGCAGACAGGTTTTTGGTGCTAGAAGGTGATGGTGGAGAAGGGATTTAGCACAGGTAAAGTCTTGCAAAAACCAAGTGTTTTTATACAATAACAAGCTGCATAGGGGTGGAGTGGTATCGCTGTGGTGAGGGGCTAGTACCCTGGTATATTGTTCTAAAGCAAACAGAATTGTGAGCTGCTAGAGACCGAAGGGAAGAAACGGTATGTGCCTCGGCTACGGGTAATATCCCTTGTTTCCCGTGAAGGTGTCAGAGATCCAGACAGGCAGTTTATTGCAGTGGAGAGCGACCTGTTCCCCTGGCTTCCGATTACCCCTCGGTGGTATGCCCAACATTTGTGGTCCCAGAGTATCTGATCATTGGTATAGGCGAGAAAGATGCAAGCATGGTGTGCTGCCCGAAATGAGGCTTTCTGGTGTGACAATGGAACAGCTCTCCCAGATGCACTCAGACAGGGAGCCATTATTTGAGGATCCTGAGGTGGGGTCAGTCATCCACTCCCTAACAGCTTCAGTGGTGCTGCAGCCCCAAGTCAAGTACACAGAAAGAGTGCAGGCGGGCAGACCCCGAAGGCCTGATTTCATGGTTACCTGGTAAGCAGGACCACTGGGTAGGATGGAGGGGGGAAAGGTCCATGGGCTTCTCCAGGTAGTGCCCTGTCGAGAGGACTGTAGGAGGGAACTTCCAGGGTGACTGTCACAGATAGTTAACAGAAATCAGCCCTTGATAACAGAAGCTGAAGAGATCTGCATCCACTCAATATGGCCACCTAGATACACCCACTGAAGGAAAGTTTTTAATGGCATGGTACACCAAATGCATGAAAACAACTTTATGCAGAAAATCCTTAATGCTAAAGCATTCCAGACAATACCAGCATATAGTATTATATATGGTTTATTTTAGGTGTATGCAGTCTTAGACTTGAACTTTAAACAGTAATAAAATCATGTGGGACATCAGATAAATCATTTGAGTAGTAGTATATATTACGAAAAATGGCTACACACATGGTGAAATGGCAACTCAGCCCAAGAGCTCAGCAGCTAGATTACTGTTCAATTTGGTCACTCAGACTGGGCAAGGGACACCTGTTCAACTCTAGCGCTGAGGAACTGGATCCCTTTCAGCTTTATTGGGTTCCCTTTAAGCAATTGGAAGATGAGTGCCTACAACCATGCTAATGATCTTAAACACATTTACCAACATGCCAATAATGGCTACCTACATTTTGATGTGTGGTTGTTTTGCTGTAATAAAGAGCCAATAGGCTAGTAACACAGACTGTGCTGCAAGTATAACTTTGTGAGAATACTTTCATGCTGCAATAGTTTTCCAACTTAAATATAAAAATTTTTACATTTTAGGTATCCTTAAATATATTACAGCTCTGTCATGGACTTATTTATATAGTCACCAAATTACACAACAAATTACTTTGTCTCATCTCCCGGGTTTGTTCTCATTCTCCTGTTTTCACCCTAGTCCATATTGTACTGTATTTATTGTTCTCAGCTTCCTTTGTAGGCCTTATTTTTATTCTACTTGTATTTCTTTATTTATTATATTTTTATATTTATTTTCTCCATTCTTTATTTTATTGCATTTACTGTATTTATTTATCTCTATTTGCATTTATTTACTTATTTACTGTATTTAATTATTTCTATTTGCTTCTCTTATTTACTGTATTTAATTATTTAATTATTTTTATTTGCATTTCTTAATCTATTCCAACAGCATTTTATTTCTCCCTTTGTATTCCTCTGCTCTCCGTCTATTGGCCTTTCTTGTCTCTTTGTTCCCCCTTCACGCCTCTCGGTCTCATTTAACACGGCTTGCCTTGCCTCTTTGCCACACCTCTCCCCACCGTCATTGTCATTGTTGGCTATTACTTTATTTAACTCACTTATCTCAATTCCTCTTGTCTACCTTCTGACTCCCCCTGTCCTCCTCTCCTGCCCCTCTGCTTCGGACGATTCTTCTGTACCCTCTACTTCTTCCACTCCTCCCACGCCCCTCCCTCACCTCACTATGCCTCCCTGTTCACTTGCCATACCCGTACTCTCACCTCGCCCAACTTCACGCTCCTGTCCCCGCACTCTCCATCGCACCGCTAACCTTGCCAACCTTATCCCCATCTCCCCTCCCTCCCTTTCTCCTGTGCCCTCTGGAATGCTAGATCCGTCCGCAACAAACTCCCCTCTATCCATGACCTCTTATCTAACTCTCTTAACCTTCTTGCCATTACCGAAACCTGGCTCACTGATTCAGACACTGCCTCCCCTGCCGCTCTCTCCTATGGCGGCCTCTCCTTCACCCACTCCGCCAGACCTGGAGACCGCCCAGGCGGTGGAGTGGGCATTCTCCTATCCTCCACCTGTACTTTCAGACTCATTCCTCCTGAACCCTCCCTCTCCTTCTCCTCTTTTGAAGTCCACTCTATCCGTCTCTTCTACCCCATCCATCTCCGCGTCTCTGTCATATACCGTCCCCCTGGGCCCTCCTCCCTTTTCCTTGACAACTTTGCTGCCTGGCTCCCACACCACCTCTCCTCTGACATCCCCTCCATTATCCTCGGCGACTTCAATATCCCTATTGACAACCCCACCGACCCTGCTTCCGTCAAACTCCTCGCCCTTTCTTCCTCCCTTGGCCTCTCCCAATGGACCTCCTCTTCTACCCACTGCCTTGGTCACTCCCTTGACCTTGTCTTCTCCCACCATTGCAGTCTGTCCGACTTTTCTATCTCCCTCTTTCCACTCTCGGACCACCATCTCCTCTCATTCTCTCTCTCCTCTACTCCTGAACCCCTCCCCCCCACCCAAATCTACCCGGTCCAGGCGCGATCTCGACACCCTTGATCCTGCTATTCTATCCTCTTCTCTCGAAACTCTCCTCTCTCCCCTTTCCACCCTGTCCTGCCCTAATCAGGCAGCCTCCCTCTATAACCAAACCCTCTCCTCCGCCCTTGATGCGGTCGCCCCTGCCCAGCCCATCCGCTGCTCCAATCCCCAACCCTGGCACTCCAAACTTACCCGCTTCCTCCAAAAATGCTCTCGTACTGCTGAACGCCACTGGAGAAAATCTCGCTCCCTGGCTGATTTCCTCCACTTCAAGTTTATCCTCTCCTCCTACAGCTCTGCCCTCTCGCTCGCTAAGCAATCCTTCTTTAAATCCCTCATCTCCTCCCAGTCCTCCAACCCCCGCTGCCTCTTCGCTACCTTTAACACTCTCCTGTCTCCCCCACTCCCTTCCTCCTTATCTGCCACTGACTTCACCACCTTTTTCTCCTCTAAAATCGTGGCCATCAGACTTGAAATCTCCTCCACCAACTCTTCCGCCACCCCCCCTCTCGCCCTCCCTCCCCCCAGCCACCAACTCCTTCTCTCCTTCCGCCCCACCTCGGGTGAGGAAGGCCACTCTCTCATTTCTTCTTCCCCCCCTTCTACCTGCCCCCAGGACCCCATCCCTTCTCACCTTCTTCGCTCCCTTTCCGCCTCCTCCCACCTCGCTCACCTCTTTAATCTGTCCTTCTCCACCGGCATCTTCCCCTCCGCCTTTAAACATGCTCTCGTCTCACCCATTCTCAAGAAACCCAAGCTTGACCCCACCTCACTCTCTAATTACCGCCCCATTTCCCTTCTCCCATTTGCCTCCAAAATACTCGAGAGACTTGTCTGCAACCGTCTCTCCACCTACCTCTCTGAACACTCCCTCCTTGACCCTCTCCTATCAGGCTTCCGCCCCCTCCATTCCACTGAAACTGCCCTGGCTCAAGTTACGAACAATCTCCTCTCGGCTAAAGCTCTGGGCCACTACTCCCTCCTGATTCTCCTTGACCTCTCAACGGCCTTTGACACCGTTGACCACCCCCTCCTGCTTCACACCCTTCAGTCCATTGGCCTCTCCGGTACCGTCCTCTCCTGGTTCACCTCTTACCTTGCCGACCGTTCCTTCTCTGTTTCCACCTCTGATTCTCTCTCCCCATCTTCCTCCCTTCCAGTCGGGGTCCCTCAGGGCTCTGTCCTTGGACCCTTACTATTCTCACTATACACCTCTTCTCTGGGTGCACTCATCAGCTCCTTCGGCCTCAAGTACCACCTTTATGCTGATGACACTCAACTCTACCTTTCCTCTCCTGATCTCTCTCCCTCCCTTCTCTCCAGGGTATCCGCATGCCTCTCTGCCATCTCCTCCTGGATGTCCTCTAGATTTCTTAAACTCAATCTTGCTAAAACTGAACTCATTGTCTTTCCTCCCTCTCGTACCTCCTTCCCCTCTGACCTCTCTATCAATGTTGACAACTCATCTATCTCCCCTGTTCCCCAACTCCGCTGCCTAGGTGTCATCCTGGACTCCTCTCTCTCCTTTGCCCCTCACATTCACTCTCTCGCCAAATCCTGCCGTTTCCAGCTTCGCAACATTGCCCGCATTCGGCCCTTCCTCTCCCAGGATGCCACCAAATCTCTCGTCCACTCTCTGATCATCTCCCGCTTGGACTACTGCAACCTTCTCCTTATCGGCCTCCCCCTCTCTAATCTCGCTCCCCTTAGATCTGTACTTAACGCCGCTGCTAGGCTTATTTTCCTCTCTCGCCGTTCCACCTCTGTCTCCCCACTCTACCAAGCCCTTCACTGGCTCCCCTTCCCCTACAGAATCCTTTTCAAGCTCCTCACTCTGACTTACAAAGCCCTCACCAACTCCACTGCTCCCTACATCTCTATTCACACTCCCTCCTGCCCACTGCGATCGTCCAATGATCGTCGCCTCTCTTCCCCTCTGATTACCTCCTCTCACGCACCCAAGACTTCTCCCGCGCCGCTCCCCTCCATTGGAACAAGCTCCCCCGCTCCATCAGAACTTCCCCTAATCTGTCCTCTTTCAAACGAACATTAAAAACCCACCTTTTCTTTAAAGCCTTCCAGTCTCATGCCTAAACTCCCACCGGTTGGCTACCTCTCTTTCTCATCCCTTCTTCCCCTTCCTCGACTCCGTTTCTCCCGTCTCTCCGTCTCATCCATGTGTCTGTCTGTCTTCCCCTCCCTTTAGATTGTTCGCTCCTTTAAGCAGGGCTCTCCTACCTCCTGTTTCCATCACTTTTAACTGCGCTCTCCAGCTACTCTGCTCACCTCCTCTCGGTCCCTCTGCCCTCTGTCTCCTCTCGCTTCTCTCCGCTCCCCTCAGTGACTCTCAACCTGTCATCTGTGCCCACCCTCTTGGGCCATAGTTACCTGCCTATACTCACTTTTCCCCTCCCTCCCTCTCTTTCATGCTGTGCCTGAGCCCCCAGAATTATAGTGCTTACTATTACTTGTACTGTGCTATTGTTTGTCCCTGTACGGCGCTACAGATACTTTGTGGCGCCCTATAAATAAAAATTATTAATAATAATAATAACACTATATAGAGAATATTTGTCATTCACAAAATTCCCTGCCCCATTGGAGCTTACAGTCTAAATTCACTAACATACAAGCGTCTGTTTTTAGTCAGCAACCAATTAACCTACCAGTATGTCTTTGTGTGGGTTATCCAACACATTGCAAAGTCAGGGAGACTCCACACGCCTAGTCAGGAAGCAAACTCATGACCCCAGTGCTGTGAGGCAGCAATGCCAACACCTGTCATATTATCTGTCACAGCTCTGAGGTTTTTTGCAGATCCCTTGCCTCTACTATAGAGGATGGTGGAGGCAGAACACAATGATATTCTCAGGATAAGTTCACGGCTTACAAGCATCAATAATAACACAGGAGAAAGTAGTAGTGCTGCAACGTAGTGTATTGAATGTTGGTACAACAGGAATGGAAGGAAATATATATATATATATATATTGGCAGAGATGAATACACGGCAATTCGTAGTAATGCAGACACAAATCACATGCTACTTCATAATCGGTAACCCTTGGCAACAGCATGAGATGATATACAGTTCAACGCAGTGATGATAAACAAGAACACTAGGATCCAATAGAGAACCACACGGCAGATGAATGTGAATCACTGGTACAGCTTACAGTCCGAACAGAGTAGTATATAGAACTTAGCTGATCCGAGAGTAGAGATGACTTAACATAGCAGGTGGTACTGGAATCACTGTGATTCTTATTAAGTAGAGCAGTAAGCGTTAAACATCACCCAAGGACTTGGATGGACACTGACACATGCAGTAGAATGTTGCCTAGAAGTAGCAGAGACTCGAGTAGTATCTGAACCATGCGTGGAACTACAGGTAGCAGGATTCGTTGTAACTGCAATGGTAAGTTCGCTGTAGTATGGAGCGACTGAACACAGACACGCAACTTGAGCCCAAGTATTAGCCACCGGCACAACAAGTAGTTCACAAAACAGTCTGGTAAACAGGTAACAGCAGAGTAAGGATAACCCGTGTCAGACGTGGAACTACAGGTGACAGGTAACTTGATAGTAGCTATAACAACGAGATGCAGCGATCTTAGGCAGCCAGCAGTAAAGTTGAACCAATAGATGAGGCACAGGTTTAGCAACAACTCACAATACTCGTTCAGCGTGCAGATGAATAGCGGAGAGGAGTTCCAGCTTGCAGATGAACAGCGGTGAGGAGTACAGTCCAGCGAGCAGATAACGGACACACGGAAGAAAAGGTATACAGCCAGATCCAAATGCAGCCAGAGTAACACGAAGAACAGGCAATGAGCCCATAACCATGGGAGGTTAATATAGTGCTCCAGGACCAATGAGGTTCGGGGGAGGTCCAGATCACAGTAACCAGGAACACCTGTGACAGTAATGTCTCTGAGGCAGAAGCAAGCAGAATCATGATTCTTAAAGGGAAAGTCACAGCGCCAGCACCTAACTATGGGAGCGGCGTGTGATATTTTCTAATATTACTGTGTTTCCCCGATAATAAGACACTGTGTTATTTTTTTTGAAGGGGGAAAAAAAAAAATGTATAGGGCTTATTTTCGGGGTAGGTCTTATTCTAATTAACATTGACAGCAATTTCAATAAACAGGTAATTATGAACAAAAAATCCTACCTTTATTCAAAAATGGTCATGTCATCTTCTTCAACATCATAAGTGTCCATAACCCGAATTCCGGCCTGGATTTCTTGCGCCTCCATTTTCTGCAGAAGAAGTGGACCCAATCTGTCATGTCCAGCAATATAACTCTCCTTAAATGAGCATGTCTTGTCCAGGTAGCCTGCTCACAGTGCATTGGCGACACAGCTGTCAGTAATTTTATCCCATGACTTCTTCACCCAAGTCACGACCTCTTGCAGACGGGGCTTCAAAAAGTTTCCACGCCGATTTCTTTTCATTCTATTTTCAATGTAGTCATTGACTTCCATGCGCAAATGGTCCTTGAATGGCTTGTTTATTGCAATATCAAGAGTCTGGAGATAGGCAGTCATTCCTGCGGGAATCATTACTTGATCTATTCTTCTCTCTGCAAGGAAGATCTTCATGTCTTTAGCGCGGTGAGTGCTGGCTGAATCCCAGACTATCAGACCTCTTTGGTCACCTCGCAAAACAAGTGGCAGCATTAAATCCAGCCACTTCCTTATAACTGCTTGTGTGCACCAGGCTTTTTTGGTTTCAAGAACGTAAATGCCTGAAACACGTTCAATCTTCTCTTTCTTGCCCTTACTGATGATTAGAGGTTTGGCTTTCTTTCCATCCAGACGAATTGCCAAAACACAGGTAACTCGTGCACTTTCGTAGCCAGTGGTGGGAATGTAGATTGACGTGGCACCCCTGTGATTAACTGTCGTTTGAGATCCTTGACCCATAAACACTGCAGTTTCATCCATAGCAATCATATTGCAGGTTTGGTATTTAGAAAAGTCGATCCCATCAACAAAGGACTTGAATGCAAGTGCACGTTTAATAACTTCAACATCTTCCAGCTTAAACAGTTTTGTTGATCTTCTTAGAGACCGTTCATATCGCTGAAGGAAACCGTCCAACCAGTGTTGTGATGCTTTGAATCCTTCTGGACCATTTCAAACTGTGGTGCCATTGCAAGGGCAAATGCTTGATTATCAGCCCTGCGTACAACCAACGCCTTTGCTCTCCTGTCAGCAATACATTCACCAATGATGCCTTCCAGTTTAGGATATAAGGGTTGCCGACCTGATCCAGACATGCGCTTCTTAGATTTTCCCTCATCCACCTGTTGACTGAGCTTATTGAACTCCGCTCGCCATTTTCGGACCATTCGGAGATCCAACATCTTTTCTTTACAGAAAGCTGAAAGATTCTTGCCTTGTGAGTCCTCCACAATTGCTTTCTTATACTCAACGGTATAGCTCTTCCTTTTTGCACTCATGTCTGGGGGTCAAAACAGACAGGATAAGAAATAAAATGATGACTGTTATGCCCCCTCAGTCCTGCTTTTTCCCACATCATGCCCCCTCAGGCCTGCTTTTTCACACACCATGCCCCCTCAGTCCTGCTTTTTCACACATCATGCCCCCTCAGTCTTTTTTTTTTTTTTTATAAACTTTTTATTAGGAACATCTTTTTTTTCAATGAAAAGCATTACAAAATCTCGAGAGCTAAATCAATAACAAATAACATGTGCTTACATACAGCTGAACACAAAAACACTCATGGTTCTATCATATTCGGAAGATAATTGTGTAATTATCCAGAACAGCAAAGATGTTTTAACATTTCAGAACTATAGGGTATGGAGGGGATGGGAGTAATGAATCGAAGGGGAGGAATGTAGGGACCAGAGGAAGGGTTGGGGGGATTGAGGATTCCCATATCAAGTAAAGAAGTAGACTTGTTTAGAAGCACCATTCCATATTCAGATTCCGCTAGAACTGGAGTGGAGCTTGATTATGATATAAGGCCCATGAAGACCAGACTTTATAGAAGGAGACGGAGGAGCCCCTCAGTATGCTAGTAATGTGTTCCATCTGGTAAGTATGCCAGATCCGACTGCAGACCATCTGGAGAGTTGGCGGTGTGGAGTTTTTCCAAGAGGCCGCTATCTGACACGTGGCAGCACTGACAATGTGCCCAAGTAGCTTGTGAGCATATTTGGTGAGGTCTGGGAGGGGCAGCGGTAGCAGAATATGCTTAGGGTCAGATGGGATATGAGTATCTAAAATTGTTGAAGCTAGCGCAAGGACTGCTGTCCAGAATGGTCGTATCACGGGACAGTCCCACCACATGTGCATAAATGTTCCTGTTTGTCCACAGTTTCTCCAGCAGTCAGCACTGGTCTGCGGGTATATTTTTTGTAGCCTCGAGGGGACATAGTACCACCTATGTAATAGCTTGTTAGCATTTTCTTTGATACGAACATTTATAGAGCTACGAGCTGTACTTTCATAAATATCCGACCTGTCTTCCTCATCTAACTTGGTTCCCAGGTCCGCCTCCCACTGCGTCTGAAAGCGATCCTTAACAGTCGGAGTAGCGGGGAGCAAGGCGTTATATAGAATGGATATAAGGCCTTTGGAGGACAGGCCCGAGAGGCACAGGTTCTCAAATGTGGTGGGTGGTCTGGAAGGGAGTTGGGCTTTAACCGTTTAGTGGTAATGCCTAATCTGAAGATATTGGTGGAACTGTCCCAGCAAAAAACCACACCGCTCTACCAGCTCCGAAAATTGCGGAAATATTGTTGTCTTGGTTATATGATTGAGTAACAAGAGCTTGCCCGTACCTGCCCATTTTGTATACATGGAACGAGACAACCCGGGCGTAAATGCAGGGTTAGACCACAAGGGTATTTGGTATCCCTCTCTCCTGCTCCTTCGATACTAACGATTACATCTAGACCAGATTGAAAGTGATAGGGCCAGAACTGGATGGGCTCAAACAGAGACTGGGCGCTGTGTGACTGGGAGCCAAAGGACAGAGCAAATCGGCGAGCCACCCAATATATCCGATTCTATGTCCACCCATATCCTAGTTCCAGGGGGGGGGGAATGCCATTGTACACACTGGGCCAGCCACGCAGCGTAGTAGTAGTTACGTATGTTAGGAATGCCAAGACCACCTGCCGTGGGAGAGCGCTGTAAAATGCGAGCGGAAATCCTAGGTCTCTTATTTGACAATATAAAACTTCATTATAAGAGTTTGTAACATTTTCAAGATTGAAGGGGGGACCCTGATGGGGAGAGTGTGAAAGAAGTATAATAACCTTGGGAGCAAGTTCATTTTCACGGACGTAATCCGTCCAACCCAAGATATCATGAGTTTATCCCATGCTTGTAGATCTTTTTTTATTCAAGCTATAAGGGGGGGTAGTTGGCTTGGTAGATGTTTTCCACCTTTCTGGTGAGAGCTATGCCCAAGTATCTTATGTGGTCGGAGTTCCAGTGAAAGGGAAAATTTAATTCTAAAAGTTGCTTTAGCTTAGGGGGGGGGTATGGAAGTCTAGGATATCTGTTTTGGTTGTGTTTATCTTAAAATTTGATATTGTGGAAAAAATGTCAAGTTCTTGAAATAGGTTAGGGAAGAGTAGTTAAAGTGTTAGTTAAGGTAAGGAGGATATCATCCGCATAGAGGGCTATCTTGTGAGTACTGGAGGGTAGCTGTATCCCAGTTATGTTAGGGTTTATACGAATTCTCGTAGCTAGAGGTTCTATCACCAAGGCAAATAGAGGGGGCATCCTTGCCGGGTTCCGTTTCGGATAGCGAAGGATGGAGGCGCATCCATTCACCTGGACAGATGTCGATGGGTTATGGTACAGGGCTGACACCCCCCTGAGGAAGCGATCTTGAAAGTCATACGCAGCTAATGCTTGCAACATGAAAGACCAGCCAACGTGGTCAAATGCCTTCTCCGCGTCAAGTGACATGAGAAGAGAGGGTTGTTTGCTATAATCAATATGTTGGATGAGATCTATGGTCCGCCTAGTATTGTCTGCAGCCTGTCGACCTGGGACAAATCCAGCTTGATCTGGGTGTATTAGCTTGGGGAGCACAGAATTGACTTTATTCGCCAGGATTTTAGCATATATCTTGAGGTCGACGTTTAGAAGTGATATGGGGCGGTAGCTACTACAAAGAGAGGGGTCCTTACCCTCTTTTGGGATTACTGAAATCTGGGCTCGGGTCATCGCCGGATCAAAGGTGGCTCCATCAAGGATGGCGTTAAACCACATAGTGAGTTTAGGGCCAAGGACACCAGCAAATGTTTTGTAATATTTGGCTGGGAAGCCATCTGGACCTGGGGCCGAGGACATCTTCATGCTGCGTAAGGTAGCAGTAGTTTCCTCCTCCGTTATGTCTAAATTGAGAAATTCAATCTCTGCTTCAAAGAGCTGCGGAAGTCGGCAGGATCGCAGGTAAGTATTTATTCTGCCCTCTAAATCAGGGGGTGGCGGTGAAGAATCATCTAAGTTATATAACCTTGAGTAGTACGTCTGAAATTCTTTCACTATCTGGCTCGGATTGTATGTCACTACACCTTGTGAACTTTTAAATCGACGTAATCGTGTTACGCGTACGTCTCTGCCGCAACCTCCGGGCCAGAAGGGAATCTGCCTTATCACTTTTTTCGTAAGAGCTGTTGGGTCCATTTAAGACTGCGAGCTGTTTTTTTAGAGATAGGACCGCGTTGAGCTGGCCCCTCACTGCCGCCAGCTCCCGCAAGTGCGAGGGGTCTAATGAGCCCTGATGCTGAGCAAGGAGGGAGACAAGTCAAGTTTCTAATGTGGCTATCAGTTCTCTCTCCTCTTTGTGTCGAGCAGAAGCAATACTAATAAGCCACCCACAAATTGTGGCTTTGTGCGCCTCCCAGACTGTGGATGGCAACAAATCAGGGGTCTCATTCAGGGCAAAGAAATCATTAAGCGCCTCCGCCAGCTCCAAACGTGTCTTAGGGTTAAGTAAGAGAGTGTCATCTAACCTCCATGTTAGGCTTCGCTTAGGAAGATTTGCTATTTGTAACTCAAGTGATACCCCCATATAATCTGTCCAGGCAAACGGATGAAACTCAGCTTTAAAGAGTTTGGTAGCTAGTTGTGTGTCTACGAAAAAATAGTCTATACGGGTATATACGTTATGTGGATGAGAGTAAAACGTGTATCCCCTCTCCGTACCATTAATAACCCTCCATGCATCCAACAGGGAGTGTTCTTTAAGTAAAAGAGCAAACTGTTTGGAAAGTCGTGTGGGGTGTATTGACACTTGCGCAGATGCTGTGACCGTTGGGGATTTATCTAAATTAGGATCCAGTATCGCATTGAAATCACCTCCCATCAGCAGGTGGCCCTCCGCTTGTTTGCTAATAAGGCTAAATAGTTTTTGGAGGAATGGAATCTGACCTTGGTTTAGTGCATAGCAGCAAACCAGCGTAACCGGAAGCTGGCCCAGTGTGCCTATTAAGATAAAAAAATCGACCTTCGGGGTCTGCTATTGAGCGTCGAACCGTGAGAGGGACTGATGGCCGTACAAGAATTGCTACCCCTCGGTGTTTAGATGCAGCCGAGGCAAAAAAGGTTTGAGAAAAAAGTCTTCCCTGGAATGTTGTATGTGGCTGAGTTAGGTGGGTTTCCTAAAGAAAGACCACTTCTGCTCGTGTCTTTTTAAGTGTGGACATTAGTGTGGAACGCTTTTGGGGGGTATTCAACCCCTTAACATTTATTGTCAATAATTGTAGGGACATGTTGCGATGAGAGTGTATGACTCAACATTGAAGGACTCCTCTGAGTCCACAGCTCCAGCGAAATACCAAAAAACCTGGGATGTGTGGAATGGGCTATGCGCACATAGTAACGGGTGAAGGGGGAATGGATCGGTAGGGGGGGGGGGGGGGGGGGAGGAAGGTGTAGGGTTCAGCTGTCTGCAACCTGTCAAGAAGGGGGAAGTGCAGGCCGGTCATAGTGCATCCGACCTATGGTTGCTCAACTTCTGGTAAAGTAGTAGGTGCTGCTACAGCGAGCTGCACCAAAAGGGGAAGGAGGACAGGGGAGTGGAGTGGGGGCATGTACTGGTGTAGGGTGAGTTTGGGCAGTGTGGACAGAAAGGGAGGGAGGGGCACCAACCAATTTAGTTAGAATACAATAAAATAACGTTAACATTAACACATTAGATAATCCTCTGAAAGTACAGAGGTAAACAGCATAAGAACAACTGTGTAAAGCAATTCTGGTTTCGCCGGTTCGCGGGGCCTCCTCTTAACTTGGGGATCCGTCCAGGTAGGTGACAAGCAGAAGCGGCGGGGGGTGGGGGATTCTTCGGGGGAGAACGCAGGCCCGTAGCCTCCCCAGCACGTCCTCCCGCAGCCCAGTCCTCCCGACTCCAGACCACAAGCATGTGGTGGTTTAGAGACCGAGCACTAGAGACGTTTCTGCGCTGCTAGGTGCCACAATAACAGGGGCAGCTGTTACCTCGTTCTGTCCCACCTGTCTGGAGCTGGGTATGTGCGCCAAAACTCTAGGGGGGGGGGGGGGGAAATCAAGAGATTCCTATATGGGGAGAGAGCTTCTCCTACGTGCGTCCGTCCACCATGGATGCCAAGCCACGCCCCCCCCCTCAGTCCTTTTTTAATACTTTACTTACCGTTTCTTTCCTTCTTTTCTGTTCTCTCCTCAGCGGCGCTGCTACAAATGACGCTGGCACGCACGGGGGAGGGTTGAGGTGAGCGCTGCAGCTGTGATTGGATGCCACAGCTGCATCCATTTCATGCTGGGAGGCGGAGTTGGGGCCATGGATTGAAGCGCTGGGACCGGACAAAATGGGGATTAAGGTAAGGCTTATTATCGGGGTAGGGCTTATTTTGGAGCATAAAGGGAAAGCGGGAGTAGGTCTTGTTATCGGGGAAACACGGTAGCCACTCTGAATTTAAGGGCTTGTACATACAGGCTGTGATAGAGCAGTCTGTGGTGCATTGGCCTGTAGTAATACATTTGTAGTTTTTGATCGATGATCTTATAAAAAAAAAAAAAAAAAGGCTGAATTCTGGCATTTATATTCGTAGAAAATGTCTTACCTACATAGATTTATGTTAGTACATTTTTTGTGGTATTTAAACTAGGGATCACAGCGCACATCTGATAGTCTGGATCAGCCTATGAAGTTATGAGGAATTTAATCCAGGAGGTAGAAAAAAATAAAATATAAAAGTACCAGCTGTGTCTAAAAAAAAAAGACTTGGCTTCTGTCTGTTTACATATAAAAAGGCAACCAAGGCGAGTGGAGAACGACCTCACGCATTTTCTTTTTAGATTCACATTCAGGTGAATGGAAATGGATTGTAAGCACATATTAGGAGTGTAGTCGAAGCAAATCATATACAGTGGGGGAAAAAAAAAAGCCGGAAACAAAACAAATCCTAGTCACCATTTATATTTAAGTTTTAAACTGTGTGAAAAATTGGTAAAAAAAAACCAAAAAACATATTTTAGTTCTTTGCTCTAAGCTTTGAGAAAATGTGCCGTGTTAAGCAAACATATTAATCATTATCAACGCAGTACATCCTTGGCTCCATAAAGACAGATTAGATTGTATCTGGACTGGGAGAGGAAGGCTCTGAACAATTATAATGTAATACAGCTCGTTTTAGAAAACACCAGATCTCGCCCTTTAAAACGATACAGATCAACACTGATGCCAAATTTACTATGCGAAAAACAAAACTTGCAGGCAACTTTCAGATCTCAAAATTAACTTATAAAAAGGGGTAATCCTCTAGATAAGTTGCCTTGTGTGTTATTTTGCTTTGGATAATTTAATAAGTGTAATACAAAGTGTATGGCTTAATTCGCTCATTACTAATTGCAGCAATCAGGTGCGAGAGGAAAAATGAGCTAATTAAGCTTAATTTTAAAGGCGATATTCTTACCTCAGGTCTTGTAATTTAATTACTCTCTGTACATTTCACAGGTTATACTGAAGGTAATAAACATGATCAAAGTACAATATCAATGATGGGAGTGACCAGCTTACATACTGCTTTGTGTATACAAAATAAAACTTACCTTGTTTGTCAAATAAGACAGAATATAATTTACTGTTCAAAAATAACCATCCAATGGGCTTGTCTTAATACACAATCCAGATGCAAGTAAATTGCTGTTGAATTGGTGTAGGCTTAGTCAGTCAATTGATCTCTATGCCTAAACATGCATGCTCTTCACAGAGTGTCAAACAAAACTTGTCATAAGGATAGATTATCCAACACTGTAGCTTTTAAACTGGCCCTATTTAAGGCTAAGTACACACTGGAGCTTTTTCGTCCAATCATCTTGCAAAACAGCTGACATAGAACCGTTCATTCGGATGTTTGCTTAGTGTATATAAATTAAACAATGGTCGAAAGTCGCTCCAAAGTGTCGGTTCATTTGGTTGGTCGTAGTTTAATATCTCATGCCAATCACCTTACGATCATGTAATGTGTGTAAATTTCTGATCGATCCGCAGCCAACTGCCGATAGTACCTCGAGCTGCAACTGCTTTGGGGGGAGTGTGTATGTAAATTTCTTATGTCTGTACGTCTCCCACGTGGTGCAGTGTTCGCATGTCAGTCAATTGGCAATTAGGTGCTTCTAACGTTAAAGCAATAGTAGCGGTCTACTGTATCGCATATCTGCTTCTTCAATACACCTTTGTCAGTACAGTCTACAACAAAAGCACGCATCTTTGCTTTTTATAGATGTGTATTGCATATGTCTGCCTTTATAATTATGCCCCTTAGTCACTCTTGTATAGAATAAAGACACATACATTTGAAATACAAAAGATGTGTATTAGATTTATCTGCCTGCCTAATTATACAACTGTGTACATGTACTATATAGATGTATACTGTATATGACTGCTGGCATATTCATACACCTGTGTACATGGCAATGTATCTTTCTTGGCTCATTATTTCAATTTCTTGGGGATATATCACTACAGGGACAACATATGTTGTTTCAGTGGGTATGATATCAAAATCTTTTAACACGACAATAGGTCTGAAAAGTCACTGCCCGGACGGTCAAACTTTTGTTAATTGTTTAAAACGTGTCTAGTCTGTATACATGAATCGCCCGAGTGATCAGACCTTCAGTAGTTAGTAAATCATTGTAGATAACACATTGATTGGAAAATTCTTCAGTGTGTACCTAGCCTATGTCTGTATTCCGTCCAAAACGAAGCAAGGGTAATCAAATGCAAAAAAAAAATAAATAAAAATAAATCAGTTAAGCAAGCGTTAATTTATTTGCATCTACATCTTTAGAAGGCTCAGAATTGATATGCGCACAAAGTACTGTAATAAAACAAGCTACCATTGGCGAACCTGCCATGAGTCATTAAAATGTCTCATAAGTACAATCCCCGAGACATATCCACCAATATGAACCAAAATTAAAATAAAAAGCTTACAACTAAGCTCAGCTATTCAGTAGGATCACTAACTGAAATCAAAAGGAACACAATAAGGAATGTACAATTCCATAACAGTCCAACCTAAACGCAGTTGCGAAATTAAATTAAAAGATTTTTTAAAATAAAATTAAAATCCACTTTTTTCTCTTAAATAAGTTGTTGAAAGTCTGTTACTTGAAATGTTAGGAAATGGACAGTTTACTTTTTTTACATTTGTATCTTGCACAAAGGAATAAAAAGGTCTATAGGTTTATAGAACAGATTCAGACTCCCAATTTGCTGTTACACAGGCACTTCATCACTCTGCTTTATCAGTTTATCTGGCATATTAAAAATACATACAACCCTTATGGAAGCTACTGCTGCAATCCTGCTGCGGGTGAGCTTCATTTGCTTTAGTCCAGCTGAAGGTCAGCCAACAGCAAGTCAGGATTCAAAACATTAATTCCTTAGTATGGGGTTACTGTAGCACCAGATGAGGCACAGATCAGTGTAAAGCAGTGGAGCCTGATCGGGTACATGGAACTGCAGGAGAGCGTCGCTGATCTCCACTAAATGTGGTGTGGGTATGTTGAAGTTGTTGGAAGGATAAAGGAGTTGACCAGTCAAGTTCAGCAACCCCCAGCTGGCACCCCACATGTCCCCTGAGACTTCACTTTATGCCTCTGTCCACCACGGCGTCTTCCACCTCCTCCAGTCTTCGGCTGTAAGAGAAGTTTTTTAAGTAAGCAGTCCAGTTTGTGATCTTTAAAATAAATAAATGTCAAAAACAGTCTAAAATATACAAAACACATTAAACCATTCAGGACTAGATATGTTTTGCCCCATATGACCAGACCAATTAAAAGCACATTTTCTCCTTTCTCAGTTTACCCAAGTGAATTTAAAAATTGTTGTTTTGGATATTTAATAAGGCTACTTTATCCTCAGTTAATCTGTGTTACACTGAATGGGGGGGTATTCAATTATGATTCATGGCTGCGCATATAAAGAGGCATTACGGTACGGCAACATTGCGGATTTCCGTGCGCACCCCAATCAACGATGTTGCAGTACTGGGACCGTGCGGCCGTGAATCCTAATTGAATATGCCCCAATGGGTCAGCATCAAACGTAAGGATTAAAGTGGTTTCAGTCTGATTGTAGCATGCAGAAACAGGGCAATCAGATTATTTCACAGCTGACCGTCATGATGCGATGAGGAAAATGGAAGAAAGCAACAGACAGAGAATAGCAGACTGAAAGTAAGGTAGTCTATGGATCTTTCCTGCTCACCAACTCCAGTTTTATTGGCTTGAAGAGTACCTTACATCAGACTTATTAGAAGTAGTCTACACTGAATCCAGTCAGGTTGGTTTCACATGAGGTATGATCTGTATCTCCAACAACTGTAAATAAGATGTCCTGGTGTTATCAGGATTTCCTAGTAACAACCCAACACCTATTGCAGAAGTACTGGATGGCCACTGCATTTTCAATACAGTGCTCAATGGATTTAGAAGTCAGCAACATATACAAATCAGTTCCTGCAAAATCCCATGAGCACTCGCCACCTCCAGATAAGAACCCCCCCCCCCTCACATTCTGGTGGATAACAACTGTCTGAACCTGCAGATGAAAATGTAGCCGCATATATTTTGTTGTACCTGTCCTTGTAAAGGTGTGGTTCCTGAGGTGGCACCAACGTTAGATGTAGCAGAAGCCTCCTCTGGTATTGGTGTTCCTGGGCTTGGTTCCTCTTTCTTTCCAAGCGGACTCTTTTTGGTGGACTGCATCTTTACTTGTTGTGGCTTTGAGTTCATGGGCAAGTTGTTTGTGCTTTGTAACAACTAGATAAGAGGGAACAAATATGGATCTCTGCAATAAGGAAGCAAATATTGCACTTCTGTTGATAAATACTCTGGTTTCTATTGTAGACAATCCATCTAATTTTTTATTTGAAAAAAAACCCAAAACAATGCAACATAATATTAAAGCACGAAATAAAATTATCTAAAGCAAACGCTGCCAAATATGAAAACAAAATATTAATACAAAATTGTTATTGCCATAGGCAAACTGGACAGATTTTGATATCTCCACATACATACTGATAACTCCAAATCATCGCAAGTCACAAAAAAGTCCGAGAAAGAACAGATCATAATGGAGTATCCCCAAAAACATAGTCAACAAGTTACTGTGTGCACAGGCTCTTGTACGATCCAGCCAGAGAGACGCACTTTGATCTTTCCAATCTAGCTTATACATGTCAGGCCACATTGGAAATGGAACGTACAAGGCGAGAGGCAGGAAGGCCTGTGGATGGCCAGAAAAATGGTGCTTGCAAGTACTCCGTACTAGAACGCCACAAAGAGAAGAAAAAGAGAATGATCCTCTGGGGCACTCAAATGGACAAAATATTGCTATTTTGATAATCGAATTCTGTTAAATACATCTTTATTGTTTCAATTGTTAAAACATACTATTAGCGAAATATAAAAGATGAATAGTGAATCAAACATAAAATGGGAAATAAAAAACTGATAAAATAGGCAATTTTAATTGTCCAGCCGCGACACTGCTCCAATTAACTACTGAATATATTCTTATCATAAACACTGTCAATATACTTACTGCCACGGTTACATACAGGAGTACAGCTAGGAGCCACGAATATGGTGAAAAAAATACCAGGTGCAAGCTGATGCAGGAAGTAATATGAATGTTCAGAAACCAGGAGGTACACAGCTAATGCAGGGAAGCAGGAGGTATGAACAGATTCCAAGCAGCATGTAACCAGAGGAGCAAGGCAGGAGGAAGAATCCACAGGGTGCAACAGGATATGACATCAATAACCAGCAATGTGTGCTGGGAGTGACAGGTATAAATAAGGAAAATGAGACCACACCCAGGTGCATGGGATAATAGTGAACAGAAAGGTTAACTCCTAAAGCACAAGAAATGCACAATAACAGCACCTCTGGACATCAGAGGTACTGCTGCAAACACATAAAAAGAACAAATACAAATAATAAAGTCCAAAAGGTAGGAGCTGCCAGGCGGATCATGACACTTACTTTTCATGTCTGGCGGAAGACGTAGCAACTTTAGGTTGCTACAACGTTACTAAGCATGATGACAAAATAGGGGAGGGCTCTCCTCTATAAATACCCTATCAAGCCATATTCTCAGCTTGCCTAGTAAAAGCTATCAGCGAAACACGCGTAGGTAGACGCCGCGTCCACTGCTCTATACACTATAATGCTCTTCACTGGCAGCTTTATTTAGACAGTCCTCGAACCACCTATTAAGATTAGAATATGTACAGTGCTCCTTTCCGATACCGTTAACAGACTTATATAAAGGCACAAACACCGCTGTATAAGCAACAATTTTGACAATAGCCTTATACGGATCCTAGGAATCCTAATAACGTTCATAAGGGGTTACTTTCTGTATTGACGAGGAAGGTTTTCCTGTGCCATATAGAGCTTGATATTAGGAAAATTACACTCCGGATTACATTTATAAAGGGGCCATTTACTAATGACACGCAGCTTCCTCCGATATTTTGAGCCTCATGTACTTTCAATTTTGTTATATAAGAAGGGATAAGAGAGGCACATTGTACTCAAACAAACACTAAATTCGGCGCTGAAACACTAAGCTTAGCCACTTAAACTTGGATGTATAACCAGAGAATCGCTGCTGTATAACACCTGACGGTAGATAGATATTTAGAAAGAGTATAAGTAACAGCGCTGAAACTCGGCAATACTTCCACTAATGAATCCACGTGGAATAAATCAAATAAATTTATTAAAACAATTAAGGACAATAAAATATCAGTGCACTGATAACACTCCTAGTTTTCTGAAGATCAGGGGTTGTCAGATGAATGGAACAAAACGTTAGAAGATTGTTCCATATCCCTTATGAAAATTTTGGTTAGGTATAGAGATAAAAAAGTCAAAAGTCTAGAAACAGAGATAGATCAAATAAAAGTGAAATTGGAACCCTTTATGACTGAAGAATCTTTTTCGGAAAGAGACAAAACAACTAATAAAAGAATAGTGGATTATGAAAAAGAGATAATTAACACGAAATCCAAAAAATTCAATAGGGATAAAGAAGATTATCAAACAGGCAGAGTTAGAACCTTTAATAGATCCAAAAGATTTAATGAATATGACAATCAGAAGACACAGAATACATCATTCAGGTATAATAGAAATAGATCCGATTGTTCACGAGAAAGAATGAATAACAGACCTAGATCTAGATCTAATAAAAATGGTAGGAAAGATTCATACTCTGGCCCTAATAACAATAAAAGATCCCCTATTAGAAACACCCCTACAAAACCATTAGGAGCCAGACCCAAGGAGTTTCGAATTGATCATAAGAGCAATGAGCAACCTTTTTTAGAGAAGAGACATGTATTAGAAGAAGGATTTTTCCATCAGAATCACTATGCCCCCCTAATGGAAAGAACTCCGAAACGACGAAGAGAACCCATAGAGGAAATAGAGGAGGAACAAGATTTAGGCAAAAGAACAAGGTCGAGACATTAGGGAAAGGTGTATTTAATCTCTCCTCTACATCATTGGATGATTCCAAATTGTCATTATTAGCGAAAGGACTTAGCTTTGCTCCTTCAGTGGAACCAAACATGTTTGAATTGTTTGTTGAACTTAACCGGTACGTACGTACGTACGTACGTACGTACGTACGTACGTACGTACTTTATGTAGAAAGAAATACTTTGCAAATAAAACTTTGTCCAAAAGTGATCTTAGTTCTAAACCCATTGTTTTGGATGTAGATGACACAGATAGCTTACGAATATTAGAAGATCTTTATGGAGAGGGCTGTGGTGAGGTCTCTGAAGAATTGGGGACGTTGTATGATATTACAGGACACAAAACTGAACATATTCATGCAAAAAAATTGAGGTCAAAATCGGAATGAAAGGTCCACATATAGAATGTTTTTACCAAATTACTTTAGACAATTTTAAGACTCTTTGTGATAAACCAAAGAATAAACATTCCAATCTTAGTCTTTAAGAGAAAAGGGCCCTTAAAGAACTTAAGAATAACACATCTCTAGTTATCCGCTCTGCAGATAAAGGAGGTGGAGTGGTAGTGCAGGATCGTAAAGATTACATGATTGAAGCATACAGGCAATTAGATGATAGATCTTTTTATGAATTATTGAAAGAGAATCCCACAACTTTATTTCAGAAAGATTTAAAAATACTGTTGGATAAAGACTTAGATCTTGAAATTATTAATAAGGAAGAATTCAGATTACTATTTCCATCTTATCCACTAACTGCAATATACTACCATCTACCCAAATTACATAAAAGCATTATCTCTCCCCCAGGTAGACCAATCATATCTGGAATAGGGTCTTTGACCTCAGCCTTGTCCCTCTATGTTGATATGATTCTTCAACCTAGAGTCAGACGACTCAAATCATATATACGAGATTCTTTACATCTTATGGAAATGTTAAAAAATGTAGAGTGGAAGGACAATTATGCCTTCTTGACTCTGGATGTTGAGTCGCTATATAGCAACATTCCTCATGATCGAGGCATTGAGGTGATGAGACAGATATTGATTGGGGATCCAGATCTGACCGAAAATCATAGTCAGTTTGTTATAGACTCAATACGATTCATTCTCTCACATAACTATTTTATATTTGATCAAAAATATTATCTTCAGGTCATGGGTACGGCCATGGGGACCAGGTTCGCGCTGAGCTATGCCAACCTATATGTGGGCGCCTTTGAGGAAGCCCGCATTTGGGGGGTGGGTACGGTGCGGACCTGGTCCTATATGGCAGGTACATCGATGACCTGTTAATTATAGGTGGTGAAATACAGGCACAAGCCTTTGTGGCGGCTTTAAATAACAATGATTTTAATTTAAGATTCACCAGCCGATATAGTGAGACTTGTATGGATTTTTTAGATTTACAACTATCTGTTAGGGTAGGAGGGGTAGATTTTTCTACCTTTAAGAAAAAGGTAGATGTTGCCAATTATCTGCATTATAGAAGTGCACATTATTATAAATGAAAAAATAACATACCAAAAAGGTCAACTAATGCGCTTAAAAAGGAAATGCACTTCAAACGCAGTTTTTGATGCACAAGCTAAAGATATGATAGCGGATTTCAAGGAGAGAGGGTATCCAGAGAACCTACTTACTGAATCTCTATAAGTTGTTAGCAAAATGGATAGATCTGTTTTGTTGGAGAAGGATAATAAGAAAAAAATCAACAGGGGTGGATGAGTCATGTACGCCACTACCTGTTGCTTTTATTTCCAAATTTAATAAAAAATCAATGGCAATAAGAAAGAAAGAAACACAATTAAAAGAAATTATCCTATTCTACGACAAGACATTGAAGAAACTATTACCGGAGTATTCAAGTAATATTTAAGAGAAATACCAATTTAAAAAATATTTTGGCTCCAAGTCTGCTTAAAAATGACTTGATAGAATGTTCCAATTTTTGGCACTCTTTTCATTTGATGCCAGAAAAAACAGAAGGATGCTACAAATGCGGTCATCAAAAATGTATTACATGTAAACATCTAGAAAATAAGGTGAAAGAGTTTAGCTATAAGGATAAGAAATATAAAATTAAGCGGTTTATCAATTGTAACACCTGTTATGTTATATATGTAATGAGATGTAGCTGCAATTTGTTGTACGTTGGAAGAACGACTAGGTCATTAAAAATTAGATTCTTGGAGCATAGGAGAAATGTTGAAAACAGAAAAATCAATCACAGTGTGTCTCGACACTTTGATTTAGTACATGGAGGAGATACTAAAGATCTAAGCATATGTGGTGTAGAACACATAACATGTACACTTAGAGGAGACCATTATAAAAAGTTGTGCACTCAGGAAGTCTTCTGGATACAACAATTGAATACCCTGAGTCCAGTAGGACTTAATGAGGTGTTAGAACTCAACAATGTGGTTTCTTAAAGAGTCTAATAACATGGGACTTAGTAGTTACAATCTCATTTACATATTTACATGTGCGAGTATATATATATATATATATATATATATATATATATATATATATATATATATATATATATATACACACATATACATATATATATATATATATATATATATACATACATATACATATATATACACACACACACACACTCTTTGCCGCTATTTTCTGTTTTTGTTTCTACCCCTTTTTATAACCCTTCCCCCCCTTTTTTCCTCTCTGACTAGACGGATATATTATATAGTCTCAATTTGATTAGGTATGGCATATGGTTATTGCTCATTGCTTGGTTTTAGAAGATCTACTATACTATATATTTGCTGAATAACTTCATAGTTTAGTTCAGAATATCGAAATCTTCAATGCCAATAATTGTGTGAAAAAATTATGTAGGTTTTTATATCTATATTGTGTTAGGGGCAACTCCTATGATGGAATGAATGTGTTCCTATAGATTAGAATAGACATACGTTTATTTAGAGGTATATGTTCTCTATTGGAGGACCCGCAATTTGTTTTTAAAAAATGGTGGTGTGTTTTTTATATATACACACACATATATATTTATATATATATATATATATATATATATATATATATATATATATATATATATATATATATATTATATATATATATATATGTAATTGTTATAATAATAATTGTTCATTGTGTTTTTTTTATCATTTTTAATATGTTGCTATACTTATTTTTATACTAATTGAGGTTTACATTTTATATGCGAATCCACGTGTGATAATTAATTGGTTTGACAATGCATTTATTTTGGAATGGCTATTAGGATATTAATATGATCTCCGTTCTTTCCAAATGGGAGATAAATAGTTAACTGGTAGAGCTAATAGTTAACTGGTAGAGCTAATGGTTAACCAGGAGCTCTGCGGGAATGAATTGGACTGATGAATCAATTCATCTATACGGCAGACTATTTAAGCACATTATCCACCTGAAATAGAATACACTACCTTTCCTCTGATGAAATCACTACGGTGAAGAAACGCGTCAGGAATTAATTATATCGACAAAAGGTGTAGATCCCGCTGTACCGAAGGATCCATATTTCTAAGAACTTTTCTCCATAGGTTCATTAGCACGAAGTACCATCAACCGAATCAGGCGGCTTATGAGTTTCCGGCATCCACGGAGCCAGCTAACAACTACCCAGATGCTTGGAGGGTGCGGACGGATCACAGATCCAACACAGGGAAATAACAAGTAACAAAGTTTATTCATACTCAACAGAGACCGTGTGGAATCGTATATCTTTGTTTGCATGGATGTGAATTCACCGTGATACACAGTAATAGGCTATTATCGGTCATCAGTTCCATTGAAGTGGCCGGGTACCAGAGTGTTTAAGCCTCATTGTTAGCCGCTGTACACTGCCGATAATACGATAGTATGTATGGCGATACCTCCAGCATTTTACGCTGTACATATTGGTAAAGCCCATTAACAAGTGGTTACATCGGTGGAGATCTGTTAGCATTGGCATGGTGTGACATCCAGCAATTCATGCTGTTACATATTGTTACTTTTGGAGAGTTTTTCATCTTTATTTTCTACGGCCTTCGTGGGACCTTATTAACATCATATGTTCTGTTTAGGAACGATTGACGGAACTCTTTATTAACATCCGAACCATGATTATTTTTTGCATGCATTAGATAGCAAGTGGGAGTGTTATCAGTGCACTGATATTTTATTGTCATTAATTGTTTTAATAAATTTGATTTATTCCACGTGGATTCATTATTGGACGTATTGCCGAGTTTCAGCGCTGTTACTTATACTTTTTCTAAAAGGCACATTGTACTGCCTGAGGTGAACAACAGACCCAGTCAGTATGGTCTATTTAAATATAGTATGATGATGAAGCCCATCCATTCCATCTATAGGCACGACAATACACAGTGAATCATAGGAGGTTTAGCTCCCCCATGTGCTGAGTCGTCATAATATACTCAATCTTGATATTTATAAAATATAATGGTATTATCTCCTGAATAAGTATGGAGAGGAGTTCTGTCGCACTATCCAATGAATAGGAGTGGTTGATCAGAGATCAATATTTAAAGCCTGAGAAAAGGGCAATTGAATTAACTACTGCAATTAACTCTATGAAATGTTTTTACGATAAGAATATGTTCAGTAGTTAATTGGAGCAGTGTCGCGGCTGGACAATTAATATTGTCTATTTTATCAGTTTTATTTCCCATTTCATGTTTGATTCACTATTCATCTTTTATATTTCGCTAATAGTATGTTTTAACAATTGAAACAAAGAGGATTTTTACTCACCGTAAAATCAATTTCTCTTACTACACTGGGGGACACTGCACGTCCTCCCTTGCTCTGAAAGTAGTGCTGTCTTTGGTGTTGCTTTCTGAATTGCTTTTTCTCTCTTCCTGGCTTGGCTATACAAAACTGAAGTCGGCTACAGAGGAGGGGCATAGTGGGGGAGGAGTCAGGGAAACAAGTTTATAAGTGCCTAACTCCAGGCCCACCTACTATACCCCAATGTAACGCAGTGTCCCCCAGTGTAGTAAGAGAAATTGATTTTACGGTGAGTAAAAATCCTCTTTTCTCTATCCTACCACTGGGGGACACTGCGCTACATTGGGGAGCTACCAAAGCTGTGTCCAAGGGCGGGAATGCTCTGGAACGGCTGTGCGCAATGTTTTGTGTTCAAAACCCTGCATCTGTGAATGCAAAGGCATGCAACAAAGAAACAATATGCAGCAGAAACAGACACTGCCACTCTGTACAACTGCGCCATTGAATGACGCTTTTGTGGCGTACAAAAAGCTGCAACCCTCCTGGATTGTGCACTGTAAAAGTCACTGGAACCTGCAGAGGGGTAATGACAGAATGTTGGTCGTGATGCAGTGGCAAGAGACCACCTAGACCCTGTCCCCCCTACACTCTTTAGCATTAGAGAGGCTAAATGGGCATTAAATTCCTAAACAGGAACTGTGCGAACAAGAGCACAAACTATCTCCCGTCGGAGAAAAGTTACACAAAAAGAAGAGGCACAAGAATGATGAACTACAATCTCTGTGTCAGTGGAATGCAGGCACTAATTGTCATAACCAATAATGTCTCGTACAACGCGCCACTAAGTTTCTGGTAAAGAAAATGAGGAAGAGCCATACACACTCTCGCCCCAGATCCCCTACGAGATGTGCCATCCAAGAGAACAGCCTGCATTGAGCCAACAACTCAATCCACTCAATGATATCCAAAGCATCACCGTATACACTGATGCAACAGCTTAAGCCACTCAGCGATATCCAAGGGAGCACTCATATATAGTTAACAACATAAGCCCGACATATATACCAGGAAGCACTCATACCATGAGCTAACAACTTAACTAATTCAGAGAGTCACCGGAGGCCCAAGCAAGCCTCCTGATGACGAAAACTAGACTCCCTGGAAATCTACAACCAACCAAAGATGGGCTGAGCATAAAGAAACTGCTTAAGCAAAACAACCTTCCGCTGAGCTAGACAAAGAGCCACAGAAGCTGCACGCTGAAAGAAGTAGGGCCGATACCCAATTGAAGCCAGCTGGTAAAGAAAACCCTATTAACGATTCCTGAGTGGGGCGTGTGAAATTCTAGGAATTTACACCAATCAAATATAGTTTCTAGCCCAAAGAATACAGCTGAGGAATAAGCTCAACAGCTGAATAGAAGGTAGCAACCATCTCCCCTGCAGGGATTCTCTAGCCGAAAAGGATAGCCACCCGACGCCACAGCATCAAACCAGATGATGAAAACAAAAAGAGCCGAACTACGAGATGAGGCCGCTCTGGAACCGGGAAAAGAGGGACGACAACACAAGTCCCCTAAATCAGTAGAACACTGCTTTGCGGGACACACAACAGACCACCAGACTAGCTGGGATGCGCCCCCTCCTAGAAACTCTTGAACCTCCACGAGGAAATTGGACCTGTGAATCAACTGTACACCCCTAAGTTCTAGGGAGACCCGACTTGGCTATGGACAAATCCAACTGAGGGTCATTAGATTGAGAGTCGATAGAGAAAACAGGTTAACATGTGAAAAGAACTTGGGCTCCCTCTCAGAGAGCCCTATGACCTAACCAGGAGAGCACAAAGGTATTACCCTCCGTAACAAACTGGCCTCCATCCATGACCTCTTCATCTCCAACTCTCTAAATCTTCTTGCCATCACTGAAACCTGGCTTACTTCTTCGGACACTGCCTCACCTGCCGCCCTCTTCTATGGGGGCCTCTCCTTCACCCACTCCACCAGACCGGATGAGCGTCCAGGAGGTGGAGTGGGTCTCCTTCTTTCCCCCAATTGCACTTTTCGGGTCATTCCCACTTTACCTTCCCTCTCCTTCTCTTCCTTTGAAGTACACTCCATCCGGCTCTTCTCCCCCATCCACCTCCGTGTCTCAGTCATCTACTGTCCCCCAGGCCCCTCCTCCCTTTTCCTTGACAACTTCGCTTCATGGCTCCCCCACTACGTTTCCTCTGACCTTCCCTCCATCATACTTGGTGACTTTAATATTCCTATTGACAACTGTTCTGACCCCGCCACCATCAAACTTCTCGCACTCTCCTCCTCCCTAGGCCTCACTCAGTGGACCTCTTCCCCCACCCAGTCTTGGTCACTCCCTTGATCTTGTCTTCTCTCACCTCTGTGATCTCTCTGACTTCTCCAACTCTCCCTTCCCACTCTCTGACCACCATCTCCTCTCCTTCACTCTGTCCTCCTCCCCTGCTCCTGCCTCGCCCAAAGCCACCCACACCAGGCGCAACCTTGACGCTATTGACCATACCTCCTTGTCCTCCTCTCTTGAAACTCTCCTATCACCCCTTCCCTCCCTGGTCTGTCCTGACCAGGCGTCCTCCCTCTACAATCTCTCCCTTTCTACTGCCCTGGACGCTGTCGCCCCGGCCTCTACTGTCAGCAGACGCCGCATTATTCCCCACCCCTGGCACTCGAAACTCACCCGCTTCCTCCAAAAGTGCTCTCGCACTGCTGAACGCCTCTGGAGGAAATCTCGTTCCCTTCTTTCTGCTCCGCCCTCTCCCTCGCCAAACAATCCTTCTTTAAGTCCCTCATTTCTTCTCAGTACTCCAATCCCCGCCGCCTCTTTGCCACCTTCAACTCCCTACTCTCCCCCCCCCACCCCCTTCTGTCCCGTCTTCCCTGTCCGCTTCTGACTTGGCCTCAATTTTGGAAGAGAAAAAGGTGGCAATCAGACTGAACATCTCCTCCTCCCCTTCTCCCGCCTCCCTTCTTCGCTTCACCGCCCACCAACACCCAACTCTGGTGCTCCTTCGGCCCTACAACAGGTGAAGTTCGCTCTCTCATTCTTTCCTCTCCACCCTCTACCTGCCCTCTCGATCCCATCCCCTCTCACCTCCTTCGCTCTCTTTCTCCCACTGCCTGCTCTTACCTCGCACACCTTTTCAACCTATCACTCTCCTCTGCTGTAGTACCCCTCATTTAAACATGCTCTCATCTCTCGTATCCTCAAGAAACCCAATCTAGACCCCACATCTCTTGCCAACTATCGCCCTATCTCTCCTCCCCTATGCCTCTAAATTACTTGATCGAATTGTCTGCAGCCGCCTAACCAGGCACCTCTCGGACAATTCCCTCCTTGACCCTCTCCAATTCGGCTACCGCCTCCTCCACTCTACCGAAACTGCCCTGGCCAAGGTTACGAATGATCTCCTATCGGCCAAATCCAAGGGTCATTTCGCCCTACTCATCCTCTTTGACCTTTCCGCAGCCTTTGACACCGTGGATCACCCCCTCCTGCTGCAAACTCGCCTCTCTGGTTCTGTCCACGCCTGGTTCACCTCATACCTCGCTAACCGCTCCTTCTCTGTATCCATGTCTGGTTCTTCCTCCTCCCCCTACCCTCTCGCTGTAGGAGTCCCACAGGGCTCCGTTCTCGGCCCTCTACTCTTTTCGCTCTATACTTCCTCCCTTTGTGCTCTCATCTCCTCCTTTGGCCTTCAGTATCACCTTTATGCTGATGACATTCAACTTTACATCTCTTCACCTGATCTTTCCTCCACCCTCTTCGCTCAGGTATCTGACTGCCTCTCCGCCATCTCCTCCTGGATGTCGGAGCGCTTTCTCAAAATCAACATTTCCAAAACTGAACACATTGTCTTTCCTCCTCCCAGCCTCCCATCATGACCTCTCCATTGTCGTTAACAACACCACCATCTCCTCTGTCACCCAACTCCGCTGCTTGGGTGTCACCCTTGACTCCTCTCTCTCTTTTGCCCCCCACATTCATTCTCTTGCCAAAGCCTGTCGCTTCCAACTACGCAACATCGCCCCATCCGTCCCTTTCTCTCTCAGGAGGCCACCAAAACCATCATACACGCACTCATCATCTCCCGCCTGGATTACTCCCCCACTCCCGTCTCTCCCCCCTCCGCTCTATACTCAATGCAGCCGCAAGACTCATCTACCTCCCCCTCTCTGCCTTGCCCTACACTGGCTCCCCTTCCCCTACAGAATTCTTTTCAAACTCCTCACCACCACTTACAAGGCTCTCTCCCACTCTACTGCCCCTTATATCTCTAACCTCCTCTCCATTCACACTCCCACCCGCTCCCTGCGCTCGGCCAATGACCGCCGCCTCTCCTCCACTCTGATCACCTCTTCCCATTCCAGAATCCAGGACTTTTCCCGTGCAGCCCCCCTTCACTAGAATGACCTCCCTCGCTCCATCCGCCTCTCCTACTCTGTGCTCCTTCAAACGTGCACTCAAAACTCACCTCTTTCTCAAAGCCTACAAACCATCCACTTAACCCCCATCTCCTCCATTCATTCTCCCCTCTCTCCCATTCCCTCAACTGGCTCCTCTTGTGCCTGGTCTGTTTAACCCTCCCTTAGGATGTAAGCTTGCTTGAGCAGGGCCCTCTTCCCTCCTGTCTCCTTACCCGTTCTTCTGCTCCGTGTCTATTGCATCTGCCTGCCTGGAGTTTCTGAAGTATTGGTACTTTTGTTTATTGTTCTGTACTGTTATATCTTGTATAGTCTACTGTTTGTACTATGTGTGGCGCTGCGGAAACCTTGTGGAGCCGAACAAATAAATGATGATGATAATAATAATACCCTGAGGTGACCCACTCTACCTGTTAAAGGATTGATTGCTAAGGCATTCGGCCCTCAATAATATTAATAAGTTGGTCTAGCTTGGCCCATAGTATAGCACAAGGAACACCCCTCCGACCATACACAGGACGACCCTTATTCTGCATTAGGATATGGGAATTGCATAAGTGCTACAAATATGCAACAGCACTGCATTTTGAGACCGAATCTCTACAGGTTTTCTGATCTTCTGTACAAGAAGAGCAACTGACCCACTAATTAAAACATTGTGACTAAGCACC